>JAVTVY010055306.1:0-30006 GCA_036873755.1 Hanleya hanleyi
GCGCAGGCCCTTGGTAGCGGCCCACACGTGGAAAGAGCACAGTATGGTATACGTAGATGGCATTGTCCAGGTGGATAAGGTGTCCGTCTAACTCACCGTTCAACACCCGTTTAAATTTAGTCCACCCATCACGCTGTAGTGTCACCCTATTCGATAGAGTCTCAGCGTGCTCAAAGCAAATAGCTCCACAATCTTCGACCAGGGTGACTTTAGCTTCATACACGTATAACCCCACATTGGGTGTAAGAGGCAGGATGGCTTGTAGTGACATGCTTGCTCTAAATGTCGAACGGAGAATGACACACACTCTGTCTCAGCCCTCGTATTTATAGGGTCAGGTACTATACTGTCACTCTAGCCTCTGTGCATTCTATAGATATAGTATTTTCCCCATCATCAGATTTTTTTCATCAGGTTCACTCAGCGCGTCTTCCATAGCACGAACCCACGCTAATTGGTCGGGTGATCGGTCGTCCGGTGTAAATAACTGGTCCACAATAGGCATTATTTTCTCCAAGGCTGACCACACAGAGGGAGTTAGCAGGATACTTCGCGTAGGCTCTTGGTAGCGGCCCAGGCGTATGTGGACGGGAGGTACGGAATATACGTAGATGGCATTGTCCAGGTGGATGAGGTCTCCGTCCAACTCACCGCTCAACACCCGTTTAAATTTAGTCCAGCCATCACGCTGTCGCGTCACCGTATTCGATAGCATCTCAGCGGGCGTCCAGTAAATAGCTTCATCGTCTTTCACCAGCGTGACTTTATCTTGATAGATGTATAACCTCACACTGGATGTAAGAGGCAGGATGGCTCGTAGTGACATGCTTGTTGTAAATGTCGAACGGAGAATGACACACACTCTGTCTCATCCCCTGTATTTATAGGGTGGGGTACTATTCTGTGAGAGGCGGCTCCTGTGGAGAGAGGACTTTATCGACCACGGGCACTACTTGTTGTAAAGCCGTCCAGAGATCGGGGTCCAGCGTAAATCCCCCTCGCTTCAGACATAGAAGTCGCGCAAAATACGGTCCGCGGAAAATGTAGACGTCGTGACACAGGTGAATACTATCGCCATCGAGATCGCCGCATAACACACGTTTCAAGGTAGTCCAGCCTTCCAGGGTTAAAGACGCACGGGCCGGTTCCGATGTGCACCAACACCGGCTATCGTCATCAAACAACTCCACGCGTTCAGGATATAATAATAGCGTACAATCCCGGGTAAGTGTACGCGTGGCTAGTGAATTCGCTTCAGGGTAGAGTAGATCATGAACTTCGGTGATTATAGCTTTCAGCGCCTGCCATAATGCCGGCCGCAGTAGAATAGCGGCACCTCCACACTGCTCTAGCCGCGGAAAAAAAAGAATCCTCTCTTCCACTCCGCAGGTAGACACCCAGTCCTACATGCATAAAATCCACTTCGGGTTCTTTTCCCTGTAACAAGCGTGTTAATAGCGTCCACCCTGGTAGGGTTAAACATAATTTCACTTCTGTAGGATGTTCCTCGATAAGCTGCAATTCATGATCATACACGATTAGAATTACATCAGACGTGAGTTGAAAAAAAGCGAGCTCCTTTCCCGGCACTGCCATAATGATGAATGACAAAAAATACTGGGCCAAGCAAAATATATATCGATTCTTGCTAATGGGAATAAAAAAATTGTTCTAGAAAAAATAATTAAAATTGACAATGCAATTTTTGTAGGCGGACCCAGAGTGCATAAATTGATATTCTTGAATAATTAACATGATAAAAATAAAATATTATCATTGCTGGCATAGTATATCAAGTCCTCATAATTACCAGAACAATCCATAGTGCTCTGAAATAGCAAAACCAAATACTTGCAAAGCCATACTATATAATGTAATAAATGCTATACGTACGTGAAGGTACTTTTCAATGCTAAACTGTGTGCCCCTAGTACGCTTACTGCTGGCGAGAGGGTTCCCGATTCTCCAGCGAACTCAGGCTCCTTTTGAGACAGCTTATAAATTTAAAGAAACGTTAATTCAATAAAACAATTAATCAAATAGGTAGCCAACATCCTCTTCTTGCTTCTACTTCAATAAAACAATGTAATTCATACGACAAACACATTTAATAAATTACCAAATAGCATGAATTGAACAAAACGGGCTTTAATTTTAGGTGCAATAAGAAAGGGGGACGCAACTCTGTTTTGACACCGAAAATTCAATCGAAGCGGCGACCGTTGTGTTTCTTACGGTGAAATGAAGGGTCTGTTTTTATAATTTTCTACAGTTCTCTTTGGATAAACGCGCTGGAATTTTCACCGAGCTAGTATAAGGTTGTAAGTGATAATCTTCATGTATTTTTAGCCAGGAAAATTAATTTATTTTCAGTGTACGGAGTTTTTGGTACTATCGTACTTTCACATTAGGCGTGTAAAATTCACTGAAATTCATACAATAACAACATAGTCGAGCGGAAGGCGGCTAATTTTTTTACATACTATACCATGAATTATCTGAGTTCAATTGGAAATAAAATATATACGGACTGATATTTTATTGTCAAAACACAGTCTTTTATAAATTAAAAAGAAACACACGCCGAATTTCAAGGCCTCCAGATATCCACACAATCCGAACGATTTCGCCGAGGTCCGCGCGATGTCTATATATATCGCGGCCAGATTCATAGGCCCATTCCAAAACTTTTTGACATGTCACAAACAACAGAGATAGCACCAGAGATGGAAGAAGCACCCAAGACCACCACCGAGGAAGTACCACTATCAAGAAGAAAGCGAAGAGAGATGATGAGAGAGGAGCGAAAGAAAGTGCCACAATTATCACGGCGAAAGAAAAGAGCAATGTTGCGGGAAATTAAGACGTTTTGGCGCCGAGAATTTTCGGGCTGGCAGGCCATACTGCTGGGGGGAGTAGGAGCCAGAGAAGTCAGCACCGCCGAGAATGTTCGGGCGTTGTTAAACGGCGCTCGAACAACCATCAACGAGGAGGGATGGTTCGACCTATTGCAGCAAGTGATGAATGAAGCCGTGCAGTCCACCCCTCCTCCGGTGCTAGCGGTCAAGCCATTCATCCAAGAGCCATCCTCATCACCACCGGCACCCTTCCCCCTGCAAGACCTGCCAGCCCCGGTATTTGAGGAACCCCCCAACACCACCATCATAGCGCCAGCGACATTTTTGGATGGGATGCCCATTTATTTGGATGATGACAACGATGACGATGAAGAAATACAGCATCTTTATACCATCCAGCATAACGATGACGATGAAGAAATACAGCATCTTTATACCATCCAGCCTCACCGGTACTTCTCCGTGAGTGAGACGACTACGGGGAAGTAGACAGGCAAACTTCCCTGGTGAAGAAAACACCATATCAAATTGACCCTAAACGTCCTTTTCAGGACGAACCAATACTTCGAAAGAGAAAGCTTCTAATAATTTGGCACTTCCAAAAAGCACAGATGTCCTACATTACCCTTTTTTTTATTTTATTAGCAAAACTACATCACCAAAAAACAATCCCTGCCCCAAATATTAACAGTTCTTGTGAGGACTAATCTCTCTCTTAGAAACACAGGATTTTTTTCTTTTTCTCTCTCCCATTAATTAATTTAATATTACACAGTCCGAATGATAACGGACTCCAAATTTTATTTTTGAACCCGGACATGTTACTAATATAACCCGAATAATAACGGGGTAGAATTTATTTTGATAAAAGTTATAACACCCGAATGATAACGGGAATTTATTTGAACGAACACAGGGATATATGTGTGTAATCTCGTGTTAATTTTTGTGCGTGGTTAGAAGTTCCCTTTCGGAAAAGATGGTTGGTTATAAAAATAATCGTTGTTATATGTAATATAGCCATTACATCGTTGAGAGGGCCTGTCTTCTATCAGCGCAGACGGGGCATGTCAAAGGCAGTAATTCACACTCTAGGGGTTTATTGGCCGCTGCACATGTGGGTATTTGCGCCCGGCGATGAATGCAAGTTTCACACAAGGCCTGGTGCCCGCAAGGCCCGATCGCAAATTTCGAAAATTGGTTACTACATTCCACGCAGGGTAAATATAAAGCGCTTTGACGTTCTGTGTTGCAGCCCAATGTTGTTGTTGTTATTGCCCAAACATAATACACCTCGTCTTGGATTTTTTTGTTTTGGATTATTTTCCTGTCTCTTATTCTCTTTGGCCTTGCATCTTTTCTGTATTTCCTCTCCTGTTGCCTATTTTTATTCATCCTGACATCTTTTCTGTTTTTTCTTGCGTCTACCCTCTTCTTTATTAAATGTTTTCTCTCTGTTTTTCTTGAGTCTTCCCTGTTCTCCGCCTTGTCATCTTGGCCTTCTTCTGTATCATCGGTTGCATCGCTTCCATCGCTTCCATCTTGTGCCGTTTCGTCTTCTTTAGCTTGGAGTTGTTGTGGTTTCAACACCCTTTCTAACATGCAGTCTATACCGTCAAAACATGGGTATACGTCTGGGGTAACATCCGGTGTGGCTGCATGGGCGAAGAAATTACTCAGCTGCGATGTTTCTGGGGCATCTTCACAATGGGCTGTAGTTGGCGCAGCGTAGTTCCGGGGTTGAGGTGTTGGTGAAAATAAATCTTTCAGTATATCATCTAACCAGGGTTGGTCATGTACCAAATTAATGATATTGCCGAGGGGTTGGACTTGATTATCTTCATTTGTGAACAAGTCTGATGTATCAATATCCATGATTTCAGCCAGGGGTGGTGGCTCCATGACTGGGTACTCAGATTAATTGTGAATAATTAAAAAAAACTGCGCTATTTATAGTGTAACACGCGGACCGTAGCGAAAGCACTCTAGCTGTGTGATATATATTTTACGACGCTGACAAAATATCTGTGTTTCTTTTGCAATTTTAAACGGCTGTGATTTTACAACAACTGTCAATGCACATATAATTTTATTGCAAGTTGAACTCAGGCAATTCAGTGTATAGTATTTTAAAAAATTTAACAGCCTAACGCTACACTATCCCGTTATTTTATTAATTTTTAGTGATTTTAAACCCATAAGGTTAGTGTACGGTAGTATGAAAAACCAGGTACATTGGAAATAAATTGATTTTCCTGGCTAAAAAAAATACGTGTAGACTATGGCTTACAGTCTTATAATAATTCCCTGAAAATTGTAACGGATTTATCGAAAAATAATAGGAAATTTTAATAATGCTTGGGCAATGGTAACACAGCACTATACAGTGGGCCAGCATATCTTGCACTGACTGACACCGGCCGCCATTTTGTACCCACCTCCCACCACACATACCGCCATGTTGTACCCACCTCCCACCACACACACACACACATACCGCCATGTTGTACCCACCTCCCACCACACACAGCCGACTAGACTATAAATAACGTGTATATTGACATTTATTCACAAATACAAATCATGAGTTCAAGAAGACGACCCCTGTTCACCCACCATCCCGCTAGAGATCCTAGAAATGCTGCTACAGAACAACACAGAGAGATAGTTAGCAGTGAAGAAGATGGTGGAATGACGATAATCACAAGTTTTCAGAGGGTTCTTGAAGACGAATCCACGTTAAGACGCAGTACAGAAGAACTTGCGGAACAACTCCGGCGAGATGTAAGAGCAGAAGAGGATAGACGGTTGCAAATGCTAAGTCAACAACAGGACCAAGAAATAAGCAGAATGGAAGCCATAGAAGAACAAGAAGAAAACGAGGACAATGATATAACTGATGGGGAACAAGACGGCGAGCTTCCATGGTTAAATAGTAGACCTCCAACAACTACAACAATGACGTCGCCTGCCGAAACTCCCAGTATAACGACTTCGGCTGAAGACCGTGCATGGTTAAATAGCAATAAACTTGCAATAACGTCGCCTGGCGAAACTCCAATGACTTTGGCTGCCGAAACACCACAACCATGCTACCACGAAGCCGAGGTAACCCGCCTCAACGAACGGATTAACGCCATGCGGAAAGACATGAATGTGATGGAGGCGGAGATTCCAGACAGAAGAAAGAACGAAAAATAGAAGAAAAAAAAACACGATGTAGTATCTGTACATATGAGGAGAGCCAGTACGCTGTATTACCGTGTGGACATCTGTGCCTGTGTAAAGATTGTTGGGTCACACTGTCGTGTGATGGAGCCATGTGCCGCTGCGTTGACGCAGGGGAGGAGCATCTAAAAATAAAATGCCCCATATGCAGGAAGCATGTAGGTGGTATAAAGAGAATCTACCGCGCATAAGTGTGGTAACACTTTCAAAGGCCCTTTTCAGGGCCAACCCATCTTTCCGGAAGAGAAAACTTCTATCAAAAAAGCACAAAAATTAACACCAACTCCCATCATCCTCTCCCAAAAGAAAGAAAAAAATTTAAATTTTTTTAATTTTTTTGAAATTATTGAAAAAAATTATACCCTTCGGCCACCGCGCATGCGCACAATCACCCTAATTCAACCCCACACCCAGTCTATCAGATGCTCCTTCACCTAACCTTCAATTTGATACCTCACTCGACCCACTACCTCCAAAAAAAATAAATTTTTAGCTCCTTATTTCATCTTCACAAGCCCAGGTCAACGAAATTTCATAACCTTTTTGGAGCTAGGGGAGCCCCTAATGGTCCAATGGGGTCGAGTGAGGTATCAATGTGAAGCATTTCACGTCAGCTTCGATTTGATACCTCACTCGACCCACTACCTCCAAAAAAAATAAATGCGCATGCGCATTTTTTTTTATTTTTTTTTTATTTTTTTTTTTGGAGGTAGTGGGTCGAGTGAGGTATCAAATTGAAGCTGACGTGAAATGCTTCACATTGATACCTCACTCGACCCCATTGCATCATTAGGGGCTCCCCTAGCTCCAAAAAGGTTATGAAATTTCGTTGACTTGGACTTGTGAAAGCATTTTGTTTTTTTTGGAGGTAGTGGGTCGAGTGAGGTATCAAATTGAAGCTGACGTGAAATGCTTCACATTGATACCTCACTCGACCCCATTGGACCATTAGGGGCGCCCCTAGCTCCAAAAAGGTTATGAAATTTCGTTGACTTGGACTTGTGAAAGCATTTTTTTTTTTGGAGGTAGTGGGTCGAGTGAGGTATCAAATTGAAGCTGACGTGAAATGCTTCACATTGATACCTCACTCGACCCCATTGGACCATTAGGGGCTCCCCTAGCCCCAAAAAGGTAAAAAATAAAAAAATGCGCATGCGCATTTTTGCCTTTTTGGAGCTAGGGGAGCCCCTAATGGTCCAATGGGGACGAGTGAGGTATCAAATTGAAGCTTACGTGAAGGGGCATCTGATGGACTGGGTGTGGGGTTGAATTAGGGTGATTCTGCGCATGCGCGGTGGCCAAAGGGTATGAAAATAGCCTTTTTGGAGCTAGGAGAGCCCCTAGTGGACCGATGGGGTCGAGTGAGGTATCAAATTGAAGCATTCATGAAGGGGCATCTAATGGACTGGGTGTGGGGTTGAAATAATCCTTTTTTTTCAATAATTTTTCAATAATTTCAAAAAAATTTAAAAAAAGAATGAACACTAAGCATTTTTTTAATTTTCTACTATTTTTATTAACACAAATAGAATGAACGTATTCACAAGGGTATTAAATTTTAATACAATTATATCTGAGTATTGAATTTTTAATACAATTAACAGTAAAAAAACTCTGAATTTTTAATACAATTATACGCTCTCAAGCCACTTCAATGAATGTGTATGGTAAATGTTTTTCAACACTTGTTCTGATTGTTCAATAGTTCGCCAACAAGACTTGTTTGAATTCATCATCATCTTTCCGGCCCTGGTGCACGTAAATGTAGGTAATAATCTCTTCACGTGGAATTTTGGGAGGGCAGGCCGCTTCCACTCTCAGGGCAATTTGCGTCTCCGTCACGGTCTGTAGTGCTTGAGTGATCAGTGCGTATGAGGGTACACTAGTGTCCTCGGGAATTTGAGGTCTGATGAGATCCAGGACTGTGTCGATGTACTTCTGATAAATATAGTGAGTCACCTGGTAGGTCAGAGCTTGACGAATTGCACTTGCAAGACTCTGCAACTTCCGCCACGCCGTTAATTTCAAAGTGACACCCTGAGGACAAGCAACAAGCTCTTGCGTATCTAACCGCCTTCGCCATTTACGGATATGCACGAGAAGCTGATCGTTGAAATAAGCACAGCTCACAAAGATGTCGTCACCCACATGAAATTTCGCTTCGTCACTCCCCTGGTCTCGAATAACCGCATCGATGGCGTAATCAAGGGTCTCCAGTTTTTGCCAGGAAGCGTAGGTCAAGGCAATATGCTTACCGGGTCTGTCGTTAAAGCCCGCTGCATTAAAATGCACTTCTTCGTCTTTCACACTCACAGTTAAATAGGGTGAGAGCTCCCAAATGTCCGTGTGAGCTGCGTGGTAAGCTTGCTGGATGAGGTTATTGATCTCCTGGACAGACATAGGAAGTTCTACCTCTTGTTTCACTTGCTGGAGTACTACTGGCTCCTCAACCACTACTGACTCAGGTATTTCTAACGGTGTTAGTCGAGGGCGTTTGGGTCGTCCAGCGCGTTTAGCAGGTGTACTCTCTGGGCTAGTGTGCGTACGTTTGCTAGCTGTACGCTCTTCGGTGGTATCCATCACTAAGATATCATCATCTACAAGGGGAATTTCAAGTAGATCTGCTAGTTCGTCATTTCTCGTGATCTTCAACCCCTCCACGAAGGCTGGAAATGCATTGGGGCCACGCCGCAGTAGACCGTCGATGAGAGCTCTGTTTTGTCGTGAAGCGGTGTTCTCCGCCATGATATCTTCGACACCCTGTTTCAGGAGTATGTTTTCCTGCATAAGGAAATCACATAGTTCAGCCACATGCTCCATCTCATCAACGAGGCGAGGACGGTTCTTTTGAAGCGTGACTAGGTCGGCTGAATTCATCATGACTATGGGCTCAGGCTGATGTGCAACTGCTACCGTGTAAAAGTCTGGTGAATTTGCACTGGTAAAAGTGAAAAAAGTAAAAGGTTCACAGCTCATACAAAACAGGCAAGCTGGCTGGATGACTGGCTAGAGGTGAAGCAAGCAGGCAGGCAGGCAGGTAGACAGGCTGGGAGGCTGGTCAGGTCAGGTAAGTCACAGTGCTCCGCAAAAGTAGTGCAATGAATACTCCCCTACTATAAAAATCGACTCCTTTTATACGTTTTTCTACAATCCGCCATCTTGTACCCACCACCCACCACACGCCGCCATCTTGTACCCACCACCCACCACACACGCCGCCATCTTGTACCCACCACACACGCCGCCATCTTGTACCCACCACCCACCATCCACACACGCCGCCATCTTGTACCCACCACCCACCACACACGCATGCGCACACAACCAATTGTGACGTCACCAAAGGTTCTGCGCATGCGCACTGACGCGCTAATTAGTGAATTTACTCCTTGTATACTACTTTTCCATTGTGGCTTGATTAATGGTTTCCAACCGCCATAGAGGTATTTGTTGTGAACTACAGTTGGGACGTTTTCATACCGAGTCAAAAGACCGAGATTGCAAGCAATCTAGAGGTTTTGACGAGGTATGAAAGTCATCCTATCGGTAAATTAGTACATAACAAATAGCGATACGAAGGTTTTAAATCAAATTCTAACCAGAATGTAATTCAAAATGGACAAATCAATTGACAAAATCTGTCTCGAAATGGTTCCCGTCTTGGCGAGGCTGTTACATTGACCTACCGCCACACAAAAACGGTGTTGCTAGGCTTCCACGTGCAGCGGTCGTTGACCTAATTTTGCAAGCGAGCAAGTGAATGCGATAGACTGTGCTAGTAAGAGTCACGGTACAGCACCAAGAACATCTATACAGGGCTGCCGGGATGTCTAGATTATCTTTACAAAACGTATCTAGATTTGTCTACCTCCTTTCTGAAGTAACGCTATGGGATAATAGCGAATACATCGAGGAATACATGGAGGAAGCCAATGCGGCTATCGAGGACGGTAGAACAGAACAAGCGATTGAGAAAATCCAAAACGATATAAAAGTACTGAAATATCGACAAACATAATACTGGCAGACAAAAGTGAGCACGACTCGCGTGTGGTAGACGAATACGTCCAAGACGACTTGGCATCCGATAGTGACAATGAGCCCAGGATGGACAGAGGCAGTTTCCCTCAAACGCTGGTCTCACAATGGAATAATTTTACTAAACAGCCATGGCAAAATACTGGGGCAGGACCGGGCTATCAATGCGGACAACAAGGACAATTTAGGACCAACTGCCCGGTTGCCTGGGAACCATGCTCACCTTTCTCCGTTTACACTCCGTTTAAAGCACAGGCCCGCAAAACAAGAGTTTGTGGGGGGGGGGGGGTGGACGGTGGTATTGCGGTGAAGTGTCGAAATATGGGGTCTCTATATATAACCCCATGCTTTATATAAAACAACAAGGCGTGAATCGAGAAATAAACGGTTTATCGTCAAACAAAATACATCAGCATATATATTCTACAATGAGAGAGCCTGCTCGCCTTTCCCCCTGACCAAAACCCCGGGAAAATGAGACAATGCGAGAAGAGATGCAGACTGAGATGAGACTGTGAGAGGGAACGGGTGGTTGGACGGGAAACTCCGGGGACGTTACAAACTACTGATTACAGATTTTGCGGTAAGCAGTATGTATGTTTGGTCTTTATTTAGGAAAGGTGACCAGCGTATCCAGCAATGCAACAGGCAACAGCCTATCCAGCACAGCCCGCAATATAACTATCACATGCACTGGCCTATAAAGTGAACTCCCAATTAAATTTCAGCATATTCCAAAATCTCTAAAATACAATATACCGTACAAAAATGCATTGCTCCCTACTAATCCAACACAAAGAAGAAGCCATGTGTCAGGTGTTCTTAAAGTTACTATAGTAAACTTATTGGTTCCTTCGTTCGACGAGGCGATATTCCAGTTGGAAGTTTTGTCAGTCCAGATCGGAGACGTGTTGTCACACATTGGTCCTAATATCGAAAGAGAAATAAAAGTTTCTCATTTTGACCAGTGATAATTACTTGAAACCTGATATCAACAACGTTATTCTGCATAGTGAGTGATTGAATGAAATTCTAGTTTACAAATACGGATTAAGGGCCGCTTCAAATACGGATTTCGCGGCCAATCAACTTTTTTTTTTTTTATGTTTTATTTAAATTTCACGGTACATTTCTTAGTTCATTTATGATCTTTTGCAGCGCTACATGTAAATATTAAAATAAATAATTAAATAATAAATAACAATGAGAGAGCAGAAGGAGATATAAATAGAAGTAAAGAAGAATCGCTAAGTACAAGTTGGTAAGTCTGTTATTGGTTAGGTTATACTGATAAATATGTGTTCGTTATAATCGCGTGGATGAATCCTTTATCTTGGTACCTCTTCGTACTCAAAAAGCCGTCCAGAAAAAACTGGGAGAACTATGTGCATCTTCAGGATTTTTCGAGACGACTTTCCTAACGACGCCCTTGGAAACAGGGTGGGTTCCTCCAGAAATCTGTGCCTGTAGCAATGCTTGGAGTGTGTATCGGGGTAAAGGACGGCAGGTCTACGTCCTGTATTGCGTGAAAGTCAAAGGATCATATTCTCCATGTGTTGAAGCGTCAGTTCAGTGACATCTCTTGGGTAGCGTGTCTGGTGTGGTATAGGGTTGAGTATTCTGATTCTAGACGTTCTCGTTATGCAGCGTTGTCACTCAAGGCGCTGTTGATATTCTTGTAATCGTCATCCATCTGCTGTTTCAGGTCTTGTCCAGCCCGTCTGTGGTCTTCGGTGTGCTGTGCCTGTATCATATTAAATAATAGAATTTGTAGAGTTGGGTGTTTTCTATTGTTTTTCAATGCAATACTTTGATATATCATCCTCCCACAACAGGCACCCTCCTGGCCGTCAGTCACATAATATAAATAGCAATATATAGATAAACAAATGAATAAATAACTAAATATTTGGATAAATACAATACTAGTTAAATAGACAAATACATAGTTTGGGGATTTTTTCTTCTTTTTACGTGCACATCACCGTTTGAAGGTCATAAAGTATTTGTAGACCATGAGTTAGACGACCCTCAGTATCAAGGTAACTCCGCTATCGCCATTTCCTGTATTTTATCCGGCTGCATAGTGAGACTAATCGCTTGAGTGCGACGTCTACTCAAGAACATGACATTTACTCAGAGCTCCCGTGGCGCCCCTGCAATGCACAATCGCGAGGTGTGAAAAAAACACAATCGTCGGCGAATCTTACTGGAAAATTTAGCAAACAATCGCTTAGATTTCGCCTTTTTAATGACTTGGACACAAAAAAGTATTTGAAGTGAAAAATTTGCCTACTTCTTACTGAGTATTAGCTGTCACTTTATTGAAAAGTAAGGAAATATAGGCAATAAAATGAATAAAAAGTCGCACGGATCTACTCGTCTTCAGTTTTCTGCCGTTTTCTCCATTTTAAATTTGGTATGGACCTAGAGTTTTCAACCCTGATAACTTCCACACTTATCGATCTAAAGTCTTGAAATTTTAAAATATTGTTTAGCATATATAGAACTAGTGAACTGTGCTTCAAATTTTCTAAGTTCGCTTTAGTTTTGTAGATATTCGCGTTTTTATTAACTTTAGCATTTTTTTTTTAAGAAACTTGAATAAAATCATTTCTATGACGGAATTATTAAAAGTGTGGCACAGTTTACTAGTTCATATGCATTGAGTTTCAATCAATTTGCACCACGCATGTAAAAGATGAGCTGTGAAAAATTGGGTATACTTTTCGAATATACTACTGTTCAAAGCTTTGTAAAGTATTCATTCTTGAAAAAATGCGAAATCAGAATAATATCCAGTTTCCCCACAAGAACAGCTTTCAGAAAATATATAATATGATAAAATTGGTCAAAGGCTTGTCGAGTTATTAGGCAAGAAGATAAGAGGTGTATAGTGAGCCTCTGGCTAGGTCTCTCTTTTATTGCGAATATCGATATTTCAGTCAAGTACGAATTTCAGTATGTTTACTGTATTTAGAAAAACAAACGACCAGATTGATACTATAAACAATAATAAAACACTACTTAGAAAAAAATAAAAAAGGAATCTGCTGCTAAAAAGACATAGAACAGTAATTAACAAAGATTTGAAACTGATTGCCGGAGTTACTAAAAACAGTAATAAAAAAAGATCTAATACTGATTAAAGGAAATTTAAAATTAAGTTAATTGACCGAATTTCACGAGAAGTCCCAGTAATGAAAATAAGATGCATAGTACCTTTATCTTATACAAGGCTATTCTATGGATAACAAAAATTCTTTATTGCTGCGAAGCAACAATAATTCCTTTATCTGATTAGTTGCGTGAAAACTACCATGTAGCATAACCAACATAGCATGTAGCATGTTGCATATTCGGGATTGCAATCCACTTCAGAATTAAACAAACCGGTCCAAAGTACCTCGGCTGTTGGAATTCTAGTTCGTGTATTCATCAATTAGCATTATCAGGGAAGTTTGGTCATAATCCAGTTATTGATATACATGGACGAATATACATGGGCCAAAATCACTTCCTATTGATTGAAATTGTAGTTTAAGGGCCGCTTCCCATTCGGATTTCGCGGCCCATCAACTCAATGTTTTATTTGAATTTCGCGGTACATTTCTTTGTTTTCTTTTAATATCTTTTCCAGTGCTAAATATATAAATAAATAGATGAATAAATAAATAAATAATGATAGATAACAATGATAGATTAGCAGGAGATATAAATAGAAGTAAATAAGAGTCGCTATGTACAAGTTCGTAAGTCTCTTTCGGGTTTTTTTGGTTAAGCTATACTAGTAAATATGAGTTCACTGTAGGTCTAATCGCGTGGATGATTCCTTTGTCTTGGTACCCCTTTGTACGCACAAAGCCGTCCAGAAAAAACTGGGAGAACCATGGGCGTCTTCAGGATTTTTCTAATCGACTTCCCTAACGACGCCCTTGGGAACAGGGTGGGTTCTTCCAGAAATCTGTGCCTGTAACAATTGCTTGGAGTGTGTATTGGGGCACAGGACGGCAGGTCTACGTCCTATATTGTGTGAAAGTCAAAGGATGATATTCTGTGTTGTGGCGTCATTTCGGTGTCATATAGCGTGTCTGTGTGGTTTAGGATTTGGTATTCTGGTTGCTCAGTTCGGTGGGGTAGCGTGTCTGGCGTGGTACAGGGTCGAGTATTCTGGACGTTCTTGTGGACCGACGATGATGATCTTCATCATGTTCATCTCCATTTGGTGCTGTTTCATAATATTTGTCGTCATAGGTGTTCTGTTTCATGGCTGGTCTTACTCGTGTGTTGTCTTCAGTGTGCTGTGCCTGTATTACAAAGAATAGAAGAGTTTGTAGTTTCTTGTTTTCTGGTGTTATTTTTTGCCATCGACTGGCACTATCGTGATCTAAGTCACACATGATCAATAGCAATAAATAATTAGGTACTAAATATTATAAATAAAAATATTATTATAGTTAAAGCCGATTGTGAATGTTTGATATAACCTCCAGTCTTCTGCCCCTGCATGAAAACCGGACGGTTAACATTCGTTAACGAGGGTTGGAAATAAGGGAACACAATTTGGTCAGAGCTCGTTATTGGAAATCACTTCCTATCTTCAGTAGGGTTCTTATTATACCTGCATGGTCAGATTCAAGTGTGATGTACACAAAAGGAAGGACTTGGATTCTTCCTGAGATAAAATTAAACCTATTTATCTGAAAGGTAATGTGGGGAGAAAAAGTCATAGTCACTCATACTTGATATGGGTATGGTTTGGTTGTTTTAAATATAGTTTATTCACCTTGATGTTATTGTTGCGTCTCCTCAGTACAAAAGTATACATATTGCGTCTCCCCAGTACAAAAGTATTCATACATCAACCAAATGAGAAGTATAGATTAAGGATAGCTATCCCCTTAAAGGCAGTTTTTGCACCCCCGTGACAATTTGTCTTCTGTACCAATAAATGTACAAGATAACCATAATAAACTATATATTTTATGAAAGCGTATATCGTAGGGATTCCAGCTATATGATTTGTGTAACCGACACTGCTATTGTTTAGCAATTATTCCAATTTAAATTAATTCAAACGAAAACAATAGCGTCCATTTTTCAATTTAAATTTCATGAAAACTGTTAATTTTGTTTCAACTTTGATAGTATACCTTGATAGGAGACAACTTGAACTAGTAAACCTTATCTCATTTTTTTTAAATTTTTGCCTGGTTTTGTTTTTACAGCAATTTTACTCAAATAAATTGAAAAAAACCGTACTATTTTACGATCATTTGTCTTTAAAGTTGAATAATTAAAAAACAAAGCCAAACTTACAATAAGTGAGATAAATTTTACTAGATCACCTTATAAGTAATAAGCATGCCAAATTTAAAAAGCGTAGCATGGATACTTTTCGAGAAATTAACATTTAAATCCCGGATTTTGTAAAAAAAATGAAAGGCTAGAAATCGGGCAAAATGTGTCCAGCTGAACATCTAAAGAATTAATCCTACTTTTTTGCTTGAATTATATTGTCAAATACATTTTTTATCTGTCCTATGGGACCTACTCGAATTCCTATTTATTTTTGATAACTATTACACTAAGTTTATTCATCAATGTGCTTTAAACTTTAAAAACTTGCTAAAGCTTGTTCAGGTGAGAAATGTTAACACCTTTGCTAATTATTTCACGGCGGGTGTCTGAGTGTCAATTAACAATAAAATAGGCACTCAGACAGCTTTAAACGACTTACAATAGACAGTAGCGTGAAAGGTTAATCTCTTCCCAGCTGGATATCGGACCACCTAAAAGGCAATGTATTTAATTTTTTCAGTGCCTCAAAAACTAAATTTGTTATCCTAATATTGAAACACTTCTACTTAGAATTTTGATTTCATTTTTTCACCAAATGTTAGACAAAATAGTGAATATTTGAATGAAGAAATAAAACAAAAATGACCAATTTTGACCCTCCAACGGGATAGCTATCCTTAATAGAGTACGGTTTATAAACAGTTGAACATGCGATGTGACTGGAAAGGTTATCAATACTTCTTCATCACAGCAGTATTGTGATAACAGCATTTAATCAGTTTTGTCAGAGGCGGGGGGGGCTATTCCTTTTTACACCGGCTACTGGTTTAAGTTGTATGGTGATAACAACAATGGTGGAGTGGAATGACAAACTTACTTTTTCAACTTTAACTTTTAACCTTGGAAAATAGGACAGGTTTAGTGATTTTAAAATGGTTGGGATCAATATCCAGAATTGCATCTGTGGGGTAAATCTAGAAAAGTTCGCCGTAAAACCTCAAGAAATACTGTGCTAACAGCATTACCATATATGTGGCCGTAGACAATGGATCAAGGTGCGTCTGTTTGGTGGAATTGGAAAGAGTAACCCTTCAATATATTTACTAACAGCCTTGAATCGACAGTTTGCGTATTACTTGATCTTGAGAAAATAGGTCGAGGTCAATAAACGTGAACGAATATCTCGTCAATAAGCAGATGTATATGTTTTATAAATTTAGAAAGGCTAGCTTTGGAATGTTCGAAGAAATATACTGTTTAAAGTATTAAATGGCAATCTAATGTGTAATTTGACCAGCACAAATAGGTCAACGTCGGTCATCTTTAATAGGCTACTGGCCTGGACCGTCACTAGCTGCAACTCTTGTTTTAATTTGGAGAACCTGGCTTTTTGTCCCCCGCCGCAACGCGGCCGGGGACTTTAAAATGGTTCTTGCTTCTATGTGTCCGTGCATGCACGGACATGTCCGTGCAAATACTTCGTAAGCAATAACTTCTAAATGCTTTGTCGGATTCCTCCGAAATTTGGCATCTGCATTCTTTGCAACAAGACGTCTCTTGGTATTACGTTTCAGCAAGATCCGCCTGTAGGTGGCGCCACTGGGGTCTTGCTTCTATGTGTCCGTGCATGCACGGACATGTCCGTGCAAATACTTCGTAAGCAATAACTTCTAAATGCTTTGTCGGATTCCTCCGAAATTTGGCATCTGCATTCTTTGCGACAAGACGTCTCTTGGTATTACGTTTCAACAAGATCCGCCTGTAGGTGGCGCCACTGGGGTCTTGCTTCTATGTGTCCGGACATGTCCGTGCAAATACTTCGTAAGCAATAACTTCTAAATGCTTTGTCGGATTCCTCCGAAATTTGGCATCTGCATTCTTTGCGACAAGACGTCTCTTAGTATTACGTTTCAGCAAGATCCGCCTGTAGGTGGCGCCACTGGGGTCTTGCTTCTATGTGTCCGTGCATGACGGACATGTCTGTGCAAATACTTCGTAAGCAATAACTTCTAAATGCTTTGTCGGATTCCTCCGAAATTTGGCATCTGCATTCTTTGCGACAAGACGTCTGTTGGTATTACGTTTCAGCAAGATCCGCCTGTAGGTGGCGCCACTGGGTCTTGTTCCAATCTTTAGTGCATGTCCGTGGATGTTCGTGCAAATGCTTCATAAGCGATAACTCCTAAATGCTTTGTCGGATTCCTCCGAAATTTGGCATCTGCATTCTTTGCGACAAGACGTCTGTTGGTATTACGTTTCAGCAAGATCCGCCTGTAGGTGGCGCCACTGGGTCTTGTTCCAATATTTAGTGCATGTCCGTGCAAATACTGCGTAAGCGATAACTCCTAAATGCTTTGTCGGATTCCTCCGAAATTTGGCATCTGCATTCTTTGCGACAAGACGTCGCTGGTATTACGTTTCAGCAAGATCCGCCTGTAGGTGGCGCCACTGGGTCTTGTTCCAATCTTTAATGCATGTCCGTTCATGTTTGTTCAAATCCTTCGCGAGCGATAACTTTCGAACAATTTGTCGGATTTCTTCGAAATTTGGTAAATGCATTCCCTGCGACAAAACACTGTTGGTGATGCGTTTCAGCAAAATCCACCCGGAGGTGGCGCCACTAGAGTTCATTCCATTATTCCATGCTGCAAGTGATAACTTAGAAACACTTGGTCGAATTTCTTTGAAATATCCTACATATGTACCTTTCTGGGTAACATGAGAAACGTTGCGGCTCATCGGATTCTTCTCAAATTTGGCATGCATTTACCATGCCAGGAGCTTTTGCTTGGGATTGCCTTTCGCTCACTTGCACTCACAGGTGGCGCCACCTGGTGGCAACATCACAAATTCGTTTCCGGGTAATAACTTGAGAACTGACCATCGGATTCTTCTCAAATTTTGTATGAATGTACCGTGACATAAGATGTCGCTTGATAATGCATTTCACTGACTTGCGCCTAGAGGTGGCGTCACCTGGTGTCAAAATCTAAATTTGGTTTCTGGGCAATAACTTGAGGACCCTCATCGGATTCTTCTCAAATTTGGTATGCAGATGTCCCCACGATACCATGTTCCTTGGGATTGTATTTTTCCCGCTTCTGCCTACAGGTGGCGTCTCCTGGTGGAAAAATTTGTTTCCGGGCAATAATTTGGCAACTGCTCATCAGATTATTTTCAAATTTTGTATTCATATGTGACCCGCCCCAAATAACATGAACACCGGTGGGCATCTAGTACCGGCAATAACTTGAGGACCCCTCTTCAGAGTCTCAAAGTTCATATGCCGATACCATGACATGAGATGTCATTTGGGATTGTGTTTTGCCTGCTTGCACCTACAGGTGGTGACTCCTTGTGGCAAAGTCTAAATTTGGTTTCTGGGCAATAGGTTGAGGATGCCTTCATATTCTTGTCAAATTTAGTTTGCAGATAATATGCCATGAGTTGTCTCTTGGGGTTGCATTTCGGTTACATAATTTTCATGCTACATGGTAAAGAAAATATATTACAGTAGCAATCAACATTCAGTCAGCCATTCGGAGTTGATCTCAAAACCTGGGAAGGTGGAAAGACCCCTCTGCTTCTTACGCCTGTGAAGTAGTTGTTGCCATCCTCATGAATATCTTCTGAAACCGACAGCGCTTATAAATATTGCTGCCATTTTGGCGGGGGACCTAGCATCCTCTGGCTGCTTGTTGTCTTTTAAGGCATGTCCTGTCCACATTTCATATGAACAATCGGATGGACAGAGAGACGACACTGGCGACGAAAAATCGGGGAAATAAACCATCAAGACGCGATTAAATATAAAAGAGAGATATAAACACGGTTAGAGTATTGTTATTATTATTTATTTTATTTTTTTTCAGTAACAAAACATTCGAAGTGGACATTTCATTACTAAATTGGGTAACGTTATTGAAATCTGTACTTTACTGGACTAACAAAAGAGAGTATAGTGTGGATCTTACTTTCTGAAAACTGTTCCAAAAAAAAGAAAATTGATTCAAACTAAACCAGCGACTAAATGAAAGAAAAATACTATGATTCGCTTTCTAATTGTTAAAGTTAAATCTGATTAACTTTCTCTGTAATAAAAATCAAAATGCCTGGTAGAATTGGAATATCATTATATAATTTGCTGAGGACATAATACAACAGCAGGTATCTTCCACACCATGTCTGTTGGTTTGGCGAAGATCATGTGTAATACTGAACGTAAAGTATTGAAGAGCGTGATGGGGAACAACGAAGTTTTGGGTGACGTCTTCCATCAGCAGTTGAATCATTCCTCTTAATATGACGATAGATGTGACCAGATAGACAGGACAGCCAGTCAATAACCCACTCATACGACACATTTCAAAATTCAAATGGATTCGAGGTCAATGACGCTTTGTGTCTTGTTATACATTGGTATGAAGCCGGACGGTGGATATACATGACCAGGCTAACTCGAAATGTGAATGGAGAATTCGGCTTGTGTATGAAGATGAGATCTATTGAAAACTGGAAAGAAGAAATACAGAGACATTATAACCATGTTCACATGGCACATTTAATATCCGAACAAACATATAGCAGTATTTACGACAACGAATAGTGCAATACGTGCGCAAGCGCATTGCTGAAGATTTACACCATCTGGGTGGCATATTGGGACAGACCTAACATCTGCATACATGTTTATAAAAAAATCTCACGATAAGTAAATCTAAAACAAAAATTAACGGAATATATCGTAGCATCTAAAAAGAAGCATTCATTCAGATTTCGCAACATACTTTCTAACATTTAGCGAGAAACCGACAAAAAATGTTCTATAGATTTAAGGGAATTTAAATTATAATTTTAACCATTCAGTCAGTCAGATATAACTGTCCATGCAGTCAGTCAGTTTGTGCTTAGTCGACAATGAGTATTAATATGTGGTAGCACCTTGGTTCTGTTCTCACCATATGTCAGAAAATCCTGACGTTCAAATAAAATGCGAATAAATTATGAACTTGAAATAAATTAAAAAATCGACCGCGTGATTTAATAAGTTAACTAAGAAAGTGTTACACGTGAAAAAATGTTTGCTTTAGTGCTATACCAACTTCTAAACGCCAATAAAAAAATAGCAGAAATAAGGCGAGTATGCTATCCTATTTTAAGATATAAGAAACATGATTACAACATTTTACAATTTGTGGCGTGTTATATTCTAAATATTCACGTGGGATCGTGTACTTCCCCACATAGTAAGCACAAGGGAGCTGGGACAAGTACTACAAGAGGCGACTCGGACTCTAGGCCTGTTGAATCAATGACGCGTGAAACCCACGGTATTCTAGGATATCGGGACTTCGTCACTGGTTCGAGAGCCCATCTAAAATAATTTTAAAAACATGGAAACAAAACTCCCCAGGACCTTCAGAATGAATGTGGCCCACGCTGAGGAGACAAAGAGTATCATTAATTATGAGAATTGATTGTGCGTTTTTGTCCCCCGCCGCAACGCGGCCGGGGATTTTAAAATGGTTCTTGCTTCTTTGTGTCCGTGGATGTCCGTGTACGTCCGTCCATGTCTGTTCGAAGCGATAACTTCCTAACGCTTTGTTGGATTCTTTCGAAATTCGGAATATGCATTCCTTGCGGCAAGACGCCAGTCCGTATTGCATTTCAGCAACATCTGCCTGAAGGTGGCGCCACTAGTTCTTGCTTCTTTGCGTATGTGGATGTCCGTGTACGTCCGTGCATGTCTGTTCGAAGCGATAACTTTCTAACGCTTAGTTGGATTCTTCCGAAATTCGGCATACGCATTCCTTGCGACAAGACACCAGTCCGTATTGCATTTCAGCAACATCTGCTTGAAGGTGGCGCCACTAGTTCTTGCTTCTTCGTATCCGTGAATGTCCGTGTACGTCTGTTCGAAGTGATAACTTCCTAACGCTTTGTTGGATTCTTCCGAAATTCGGAATATGCATACCTTGCGACAAGATGCCAGTCTGTATTACATCTCAGCAACATCTGCCTGACGGTGGCGCCACTGGTTCTTACTTCTTTGTGTCCGTGGATGTTCGTGTACGTCCGTGCATGTCTGTTCGAAGCGATAACTTCCTAACGCTTTGTTGGATTCTTCCGAAATTCAGCATTCGCATTCCTTGCGACAAGAGGCCAGTCCGTATTGCATTTCAGCAACATCTGCCTGAAGGTGGCGCCACTAGTTCTTGCTTCTTTGCATCCGTGGATGTCCGTGTACGTCCGTGCATGTCTGTTCGAAGCGATAACTTCCTAAAGTGTTGTTGGATTCTTCAAAAATTAGAATACGCATTCCTTATGACAAGACGCCAGTCCGTATTACATTTCAGCAACATCTGCCTGAAGGTAACGCCACTGGTTCTTGCTTCTTTGAGTCCGTGGATGTTCGTGTACGTCCTGCATGTCTGTTCGAAGCGATAACTTCCTAACGCTTTGTTGGATTCTTCCGAAATTCAGCATTCGCATTCCTTGCGACAAGAGGCCAGTCCGTATTGCATTTCAGCAACATCGGCCTGAAGGTGGCGCCACTGGGTCAAAATAGATTTTTTTCCGTGTACATCTGTTCGAAGCGATAACTTCCTAATGCTGTGTTGGATTATTCCGAAATTCGGAATACGCATTCCTTGCAACAGGACGCCAGTCCGTATTGCATTTCAGCAACATCTGCCTGAAGGTGGCACCACTGAGTTTCTCTTCTTCTTGTCCGTTCCAGTCAAAATGGGCCTTCAATTTTGCTATATGAAATCATTCTATTCCACATCATATGATTTACCCTAAAGCTTTTGCATGAACCATATTTTATTTCAGAAGTATAATGTGAAATAACTGGCGGGGAAATCCCCACAGTACTGAATCCCTGATTTTTGAATTTCGTGTCATCTTAAACGAAGGACAACATTTCCTTCAATTTTGCTAACAAATAATTGTATTGCACATCATATGATTTACCCTGAAGCTTCTGCACGAATCATTTGTGTCCACACATGTATATTACTATATTAATTACAACTGTGTTCCTAATGTTTGGGTGCACACTGTGCATATGATCAATTTCCTGAATTGAACTGAATTCAACCTTGTTGGTCTTCAGACTGACAGATGATGGCATGCAGTTGTCAGTGCAGTTGTTCATGTACAGGGAGCTTTCTATGAATGAGTTGCAACCCCAAAAGGCTTAAAATTTATCAGGCACAGACCCATGTTTTTACCCCTCGGCCAATTTCGGCCATGGGGTATTGTCATCATCTTGTACGTCCGTCTGTCCGTACGTCCGTTCGTGAGCGAGATAGCCGGAAAACTGTTCCGCTGATGAATTCCAAATTTGGTATGCTCATTTACCTAGTCAAGGACCAGAAGCCTATAGAATTGGGACCTGATTGGGTGGAAACCTTAGCAGCCATCTTTAATTTCAGGCAAAATGGATAATGATCCATATCTCGGAAACCATTCAACTGTTCAATACGAAATTTGATATACATCATCGATACATCAAGCAACTTTCAACGAATTACCAAACAGGCTTTTCTGATTAGCTGGGAACCCTGGAGGCCATCTTTAATTCATGCGAAATCGATAATGATAGCCTACATATCTCGGTTACCATTCAATTGTTTTATATGAAGGTTGGTATATATCATCGATACATCCAGATACTTTGAATCGGGATCTGATTGACTGAAAACCTTGGTGGCCATCTTTAATTTAGGCAAAATCATTAATGATCTCTATCTCTGATTCCGTTGGAGTGCTCAGTGTAAAATTTGGTATACATCATTGATGCATCAAGAGACTTACGATGAATGACAGATCTGGTTTCTCTGATTGGGCGGAAATCTTGGCGGCCATCTTTAATTTATTCAAAATCTTGAATGATGTTTATCTCTGATACCATTCAAATGTTCTATACGAAACTTGATTTACAGCATCGATGTATGAAGAGACTTGCATTAATGAATAACCACATTAGTTCCTCTGAGTGACGGGAAGGATGGGCAACCATCTTTAATTTATGTAAAATCATTAATGATCTCTATCTCTGACACTGTTCAAATGCTCAATGTAAAATTTGGTATACATTATCGATGCATCATCTCGGTGACTTCTACACGATGTGCCTAGGATACAGTACTATACTATACACAATTTTTTGTAATTCAGCATCGCAGAAAACCACCATCGATTGCGTTTTCATGGTAAAAGGGTTAGGAAAGAACTAAAAATACACTTCAATGCAGAGTGATTTTGATTGACGCCAGAAATCGTTCAGAACGCTTCTTCGGCGATCTAGACCCCAGGAGCATCTGGGGCCTGGGCGGCCCCTGGATCCTCACCTAAAGTGCAATGATAGTGGCCGTACTACTTTGAATTTGCTTCCGACGCCCCTGTATTAACAGACAGTGTCAACGTACTGTTCCAGCGGTCTCCCGTTCAGTGATTGGTCATTCGACCCCGCCATTTTAAACTAATACGAGCATTTTCATTGGATCACTATTAGATAAGACCCACCCCAATCTTCATACACAACCACGTGACTGTCTCAGTTGACTGATGACATAGCGCGGCCTCGTTTTTGATTTCAAAATCTGCCGTCTAACTGGGAAAATGTTGTTGTTGCTGCATCAGCCGATCATTGGCCCCCTGTAGAAGATACTATAGGCTAATACATGTAGGCTACCATGCCATGAGATGATGCTTGGGATTGCATTTCGCTCACTTGCACCTACAGGTGGCGACAACTGGTGGCAAATTTAAATTTTGGTTTCCGGGCAATAGGTTGAGGATGCCTTCAGCTTCTCGTCAAATTTGGTTTGCAGATAATGCCTTGAGATGTCACTTGGGGATGCTTCTCGGTGCTTCACTGCATGGAAACTATATCACAGAAGCAATCAACTTTCAGTCAATCGTTCTGAGTTGATCTTAAAACTTGGGAAGGAAGAAAGACCCTTCCACATCCAACGCCTATGAAGCAGCAGTTGCCTCCCTCATGTATATCCCCTGAGACCAACAATGCTAAAAAATATTGCTGCCATTTCGGCGGGGGACCTAGCATCTTCTGGCTGCTTGTTATATTATTTAGCATGTTCACAAACAAAAGGAGAGAGTGAAAGAGAATTAAGGTTTAACGTCGCGTTAAAGCTTCATTCTCTCTCTCTCTTTCTCTCTCTCCTTTTGTTTGTGAACATGATAAATAAAGCAGAAACAAAGAGTATTCAATATTACATGTATATGGTAATAAAACCCTAAACCAACATCTGATATGTGCGGGGTGCTAAATGGGTCAGGAATGGCTTGAACATTTCTCACTGATAAATACATGTGATGCAATAAACAGAAATAAAATATGAGATTGGTATAGTAGTAATCGAATAAAACCTTTCCAATGGAAAACATCTTCTTATAATATATACATTGATAGACCACCTTCTGCTCCAGATTCTAGTAGCGTGTCCTCGTCATATTAAAATGATACTGCAGGAACTATAGTCGAACGTAGTTATTTATCATATCTGTAGTAGTTACACGCTTAAAACTAAAGTGTTGAAACTTACTCGTAAAGTGTTGAAATAACCCTTTAAGTGTGTCCACAGGGACAACTCTTAAAGAGCAGTCACTGTGGACAGACTTAAAGGGTTATTTCAACAATTTACGAGTAAGTTTCAACACTTTAGTTTCAAGCGTGTAGCTATGAGGAATTTGTTTTATCTGATTACTAAATCCCAGTTTCGACAAATGCCATCGAAACTAAAAAATGGAATTCTTCAGGACACATTCATTGTAAAAATAACCAGGAAACGAACTTGTGCAAGATAGTTTCCGCTCGTATTTTTGAGATGGTGTAGACAAGTACGTTACTTTCCAACGAATAAAAATTACATATTCGAGTTCGCGAGAACCGGTATGAGGTTTATATATGACATGCTTGCCAGTTTCAATAATGTAACTGCCCACCCCTGCACACACTTACACAAAATAAATAGACCGAAACTCAATTGTCAAGTATTTCATATTTATCAGTAAAAGCTAAATACTGTGGCAGCGGTAGCTATACGCTCGGAACTGTTAGTCCCTGGTATGGCGAAATAAACCGTATGCCAGGAGATTGCCTCATCCGGGGCAAGTTATACCTTAAATCTCGTCTCCGTTATAACACTTAGTGACTACGACATAAAGTTTAATAAAAATGCCAAATTGCGCATATGAAAATCGATGAAATCTCGCTTACCCTGTATAATTGAGAAAATAAACCTCTTACGACAGAACTTGAGAACTATTATCAACACAAATATTTCTGAGTAAGCTTACATGTCCATCTTATATAAATATGGGAACAGTTATGTCGCTGGTTGAATGGAATACAAAATTGGTTATATCTTCCATGCAGCTGTTCTTAGACATCCAATTGTTAGAAATGTAGTCTGAGGAGGCCTGGTACACACGACTAAGGTTTTCTTGCTCAGTTTTCATGTATCCGTGCGAATGAGTGACCACAATCTTTTTTATAAAGAATGATATCGCTGCCTTTCACAGGGAGAGAGAACTACTTCTCATATGACGTATTTCATTGAAGATGGCTGGGGCTATCTAAAAAAATAAATCGTGGTGTTTGGTCGGTTTCTCGTGCTTTTGGCATTACACGAGCTTTCCCGAGGCTGTAGTCCGTCCAGCAGTGTTGATACGACCCTGTTGTTTATCCGTGTACCCAGTTCACGTTGTCAACAGGGAGACGAAATGCGCTTGCACAGCTCAGTTCTTAGACGTACCGCCTTATTTTTACTCCTCCGACCTACGGGTTAAGGAGTATTGGGGGTGTGTCTGTCCGTCTGTGCGAGCCGTATCTCGATAACTATTGCAAGGAAGTTCATGAAACTTACAGGTTATGATCCTTCTATTTTTTACTTGTACCTTTGAGACTTTCATGTCTAACCGGTCATTAATTATTTTTTTACGTTTTTTTAATTATTTTTCTACCATTTTCCAGTCTTCTAAAAAGGGATCTTCAAGTATACATATATTAGCCCTACTTTTATACTGATTTACATACTCTTACTAGCGTGTAGCCAATCAAGAGCTCCATAGTAAAGTTGTATGTCAGCCATTGGTTCAGTGTAGTGAATGACTGGTTTGGTCTAGAAGTCTATATTCCTCTGCATATTCAGCAGTACGGTACAGTACGGTATTGCCAGTCAGGGCCGTATCCAGAGCCAAATTACTTAATAATAATAATAATAATAATAATATAATAATAATAATAAATCCTTTATTTTGCAAGGGTTGTACACAATTAGCGCCAGGGGAGCTAGTTTACATTGTGGCCCTTTAAACGTATGTACAGCATTAGTAAATATGGTTAAATGAAATATGATAAATATATAATATAAAACTAGTAACATATATTTGTATGTAACACAGTACAATAATAAAGAATATAGTAATAAACTAACTTGGTTATATATAAAAAAAAAAAATAATAATAGTAAAAAAATTATAATAAATAGTCAAATATTAGAATTTTTTTTAAAAATATATATATAAAAAGTAAAAGAAGAAAAAAAAAAAAAATAATAATAAAATAAAAAATATAAAAAATAATAATAATAATAATAGAAGAATAAAATTATTAACCAAAGCTAGCGATTTGAATTAAAAAAAAAGTTTTCAAAATCTGCTTTTGAAAGAGTTAAGACTATTGGCACATTTCACAGATTCTGGAAGTAGAAAAAAATAAATACAAATAAATAAATAATAATAAAAAAATATAATAATAATACATCAAAAAATAATAATAATAATAATAAAAAAACAATAATAAAAAAAATAATAAAGCATATAAAAAAAAATAAAAAAAATAAATAAATAAATAAAAATAAAAAAAATATAATAAAATAAAAATATAAAATAATATATAATAAAAAAATAATAATAATAATAAAAGATGAAAATTATTAACTAAAGCTAGCGATTTGAATTAAAAAAGTTTTTCAAATATCTGCTTTTAAAAGAGTTAAGACTATTGGCACATTTCACAGATTTTGGAAGAGTGTTCCATAAAACGGAAGCAGAATATACAAAACTTCGTTTAAAAGTCTTAGTTCATGCCTTTCGTACATAAAGGTCGTTGTTTTTTGCTGATCTTGTACAACGTTGATGGACATCCGTTACTCTAATAAAATTATTCAAATACTCTGGAGCCAAGCCATTTAAAATTTTGAAAGATAAAACAGCTCTCTTAAAAACAATTCGATCGATTGTTAAGGCAGTTTCACATGAGTGTTGTGGTCGGAACCCTGACTGTTTACTGGACAAACAACTGTGTTGCTCTAAATAATTATACAAATGTGTATGAACATATCTTTCGACTATTTTACTCACAGATGGTAAGATCGACACAGGTCTGTAGTTTGAGACATCGGAAGAATCTCCAGATTTAAAAAGGGGAGTAACTCTTGCCAATTTCCACTCCTCTATAAAAGTATTACTCGACAATGATAAGTTAAAAATGTATGTAAGTGGAGTGGAAATGGCAGATACACCGTACTTTAAAAGCTGGATGGATATTCCATCCAAGCCAGTGGCCTTAGTTGAGGACATTTTAAGAATTTCTTCTTTGACAAAATCGTCCAAGATAGGAGGGATACTAAAAGATACATCATCGGGCACTCGCCTTGACATAAATGGTAAAGTATTGTCAAACTTCTCGCCTATCTTTTGTCCAATGGAAGAGAAATAGCTGTTAAACGTGTCAGCAATTTCAGCAGTATCTGTTAGTACTTGATCTTCCGTTTGTAAGTAAGCAGTATTCCCACGGGAAGATTTTGGTAGAAACTGCTTGAGATTAGTCCACATTGTTTTGGGGTTATTTCTGTTTTGTTCTACTGCTTCGTTGAAATGGTCTCTTTTAGTTTTTCGGATTAGTCCCTGCACTCGATTTCGTTGAGCTCTGTAGTTACTCCAGTCATCTACGTCATCAGTTCTCACGGCTTTTTTCAGGAGATGCTCGCGTGTATGCATTTGCGTAAGGATCATCGACAACGTCCAGGAAAAGGCTTTTGAAGATGTCCCATGCGTCATTCCGATCCGTAAATGCCTCGATAATACTCCATGGCACAAGATTTAAATCGTTGATAAAACTGTCCTTTGTGAAATTTTTCATATTTCGATATTTCACTGATACGTGCGACTGTTTACCATTCAGCCTGGGTCGGGATTTGCGGACAGTGTAAACCAAATGGTGATCACTAAGACCAAGGGGTATAACCCCTGATTGCACGTAATTCCAGGTGTCCGAGTAATAGACGTGGTCTAACAACGTTTTTGAACGTTCTGTAACTCTCGTTGCCTCCTTAATTACCTGGGTGTATCCGGAAGATGTCATTATTTGCATAAGCGTAAGGAAAACGTAAGGGCGCCCAAATAAAATCCGCCCAAAATAGCAAATGTAAAAATTAAGAAACCCCGTTTTTTTGGTTAATAGAACTGATAAATTTGTCCCATTACCCTAGCTTTGTCCGAACCACGAAATTTTCACCGAAAACACCATGTCAGATATACAGTAAATTATCCAGGATAAAAACTTGAGGCCACCGATACGAGATTGCCATAATGGTCGTATCCCTACGCTGTTGAGAAAAAATTAATCCGACATTAAAACTGTGAAAATCGACTTGTTATTTCGTCTAAAAGTTTACAGAATGGATTTGAACGATAATAAACGCCTATTTTATCGGAAAAGGGCAACTTGTACTTTATCTTGTCACAGAATTGTAGGAACCTGTGAGATCTGTTAAAATCGAAAGTAGTGCCCATGTTGTTGTGGTTGCTGCCAATGTACATCAATGGCGGAGTTGAGTTTTCTGTTGTAAAATGAACCGTGGTCGGCCAGTTACAAGCGGTGTCTCCCATAACAAGTCCTCTGAAACATACTTCATGAAAGATAGCGATAGGTATGGCCAACCCAATAAACCAACGCAAACATCATCGTTGTTGTTGTTGTTGTTGTTGCACTGACGCTAATGCGTTACCAACGGAGATTCGTCAGGGGAGTTTCTGTCTCACAGTATCTATATGTAATTTGTGCATTTTTCTTCTGAAATTTGAAGGAAATCTGTTCAGAATCAAAGAATCGCCAGATGTGGTGATGGTGGGCTGTTCATATCGCTTTTCGTCCGTGGTCCGTCTTCCGTCCGTCCATACGTAAACAATTCTTGTTATCGCGATTTCTCAGGAACTACTGTATGGATCTTTCTCAAATTTGGTACACAGGTTCCCCTTGGGGACTGGTTATGCAAAATACCTTTTCTGGTCCGATTAGAAAATCCAATATGGCCACGAGGCGGCCAGCTTGGATTTCCCCATGAAACTTTGTTATCGCGATTTCTCAGGAACTACTGCATGGATCTTTCTCAAATTTGGTACACAGGTTCGCCATGGGATCTAGCTGTGCAAGATACCTTTTCTGGTCCGATTTAAACATCCAATATGGCCACCAGGCGACCATCTTGAATTTCCCCATGAAACTTTATCGCAATTTCTCACGGACTACTGCATGGATCTTTCT
>JAVTVY010055307.1:0-29616 GCA_036873755.1 Hanleya hanleyi
GACCAGTGATTCCACCAAATTAAGCTGCAGATGATATGTACAGACATGTCCCAGGCGCCCCTCAACCCTCTGTCACACTGCACTACAGAGAGAACAATCTTTGGGATCACCTACATTAATAATAGAAAGCTCACGGAGAAAAACCTGGAAGTAATAATTAAAGGAAAGGAGTTAACACAGGATCAGCAAGCATAGAGATGCTGAGAGCAGACAACCATTTCTGTCTGTGAGTATGAAATCATAATGGAATAAGAAACTAACAGGGTCTGAAATAGCAGCATGATCAGATATGTCTGAGGAAAAAACGTATCTCGCCTATGTTCAAAGAATAAAGTTCGACCAAACTCTGGGAATTGACTGAGAATTTGAACATGTTGAATTGGCTTATCTCAAGACTCTGAACGGTAATATAGACAATATCAAACATGCTGGCAGCTTCAGAGGAAATTCAGGCTGAAGAAAGTTCTGCACAATGCTGTCTGTTGTGTTGTCAAACCTGGTCATGGACATACCTGTATAGAATTGGAAGAAAAAAATAAAAAAGTTAAGTACTAGTTACTCCTGTAAGGAAAGCTGTCTCATCAATGCAAGAACAAGAGCACCTGACTCAACCAAAACAACTAGAGTCTAGGCACATATCATTTCAACCCTTCTAGAGGTCTGGTCTGAAAATATAAAAGTGCCAGTGCAGTCCCCAATGACAAGAGTTATAGAGAGATTACACTGTAAATCACACTCCAGCAGGGTCTGAAGTAGCGGTCAGATATGAGATATCTGATCAAAATCTGGTTCTGTCAGATCAAAAGTTGCTATCCTGTCCAAGTTCATATGTTAGATATAAAAAAAAAATTGAAATTTTCTTAAATATTTATAGACCCTGCTCGAGTATAATGGAGGCCATCTGAATATGATGTTGAGACAAAACATAGATGATGGTTTCACACTTCTCCTACAATATGAATAGAAAGGAACAAGTCAATTATATGTACTGAAATTAGAGCAGTCAATGCGGGCCTCCTGAAAAGTAGAATGTATTACGACCATACACTAAATATATACACAAAGTAAATTCAGTTCAAGTCACTATGCTTGGTATAGCTGGATTTCTGACAAGCTTAATGTTTATCTATACTGAAATGTGAGCAGTCAATGCTGACCTCATGAGAAATAGAATGTATTATGACCATAATCACACACTAATTATATACACCAAGTAAATTCAGTTCAAGTCACTATGATATAACTGGATTTTTGACAAGCTTTGTATGTATGCTGAATTGATGAGCAGTCAATGCTGACCTCATGAGAAGTAGAATGTATTATGGCCATGGTCGCACACTAAATATAAACAGTCACCAAGTAAATTCAGTTCAAGTCAGTATGCTATAGCTGGATTTCTGACAAGTTGTACGTTCATGTCTACTGAATTGTGAGCAGTCAATGCTGACCTCCTGCGCAGCAGAATGTATTATAACGATGATATAACTGGCTTTCTGACAAGCTTAGTTTGTTCATGTATACTGAAATGTGAGCAGTCAATGCTGACCTTATGAGAATGTATTATGACCCTGATCATACACTAAATATATATACACCAAGTAAATTCAGTTCGAGTCACTGTGATACAGCTGGATTTCAGAGATACACGTAGGCGGTGATGCACAGTGTATCTGAGTGATGATAGATAGAGCATACAAAATCGTTGGTAAATTCTGGCTCGTAAAAATCCATGTTAACGTTGGTAATATGTATACCACTTGGTGGAACAGGTAAGTCAGCAAAAGCAGCAGGACTCTAGCTTGATGGACTATTCTGGAGTTGATGAAGAAGGAATGATGGATATTCCAGTCGATGATAGGTCTCCATCTCATGAATATACAATGGAGCAGAGGGTCCAAAACAGGATAGGAGTGACTGGACAGCGGAATGGGATAAAAATCACCTGGGCTTCCCAACATCCAAAATCGTCCGCAGACACAACAGGATCTGTAATTATAGAGATATAACGCAGTATCCACATTCTGGGCATGCGATTCATTTCCTGATGTCCTGGATTCATGAATTCAGGATTGAACAGTAATGTCTAAATGGTAACTAGACAATGTAGATACAGAGCACTTGAGAAACAATCTGTATGTTCAGGCCCTGGACCTTCTGTATTTGAAACAGCTATGAATGAGAGTCACTACTCTGAGTGTAGCAAGTGGGTCAACCTCCCGTATTTACAACCACAAGTGGCACTACTGTGAGTGTGACAAATAAGGGTCAACCTAAGAGCAGCAAATTGTGTCAACACTGTGACAAATTGGGTCTTCCTGACATATAAACTGGATAAATGTCATATACTGTGAAAAAATCAGATCATAATATAAGGCCACCCACAATATTTTCTAGGGTTGCCTGTTCACATATGTGAAAAGGTTACATAAGGAAGTTTTAGATTTGATAGGATAGGATAGGATTTCACAAAATTGTGTTAAAACATGAAATCACAAACAATAGGGTCAACGTGCTCTAGTGTCTTATCGATTCATACAGTGCAATGGCAAAAGGGGTCAACCTCCCCTGTAATAAATAGTGACAAATGGGGTCAACCTCCCCAGGAATCACAGTCATTAAATCATACCATGTACAGTCACTATGTATCATGGTAACAAGGGGCCAATCTCCCCTGTAAAATAGCCATGTTGTACAATGTACAGTGGCCAAGGCAGGGTTGGAGATAAGGGAAAATAATTTGATCAGAGATCATTATTAAAAGCTTTGAATTTGATCAGCAAAATATTTATCCATGTTTTATCACTATGGAAATTGGATTGGTTAGTGTCCAAATTTGATTAGTTATTGCTGATCACTGTCCCTTATTTCCATACCTGCAAGGGGTCAACCTCCCCTTGAACAAATAGTGACAAATGGGGTCAACCTCCCCAGCAATTACAATTAGCTGTGTACAATGTACATTAGCAAATGGGGTCAACCTGCCCTGTAATCGCAATCAATTAAAATATGCCATGCCAGAAATGCCTCTGAAATTTTAGGTGCTTCAGTTTAAAAGTGTGCAAATTCTCACAAATATCTTCATGTAAGTTGAATTTAGCTAAGTTTTTAACAAATTCACAGCCACTCACCATGATTTTGAAATTAGTCTCTTAGATATTTTAAGAATAGAGATTTAGAGCTCACAAAGCACCGAATTTGCCATGTATAAGTGCATGACAATTCATAATTATAAATAGTGAACAAAGGCTAATGGGCAACCTACCCTAGGTTTAGAAACCATGTATATTATGATATTAACTGCTTCCACTGGAAGACCATTTCTCTTCCAAAAACATTGCAGTGATTAATTTTATTAAAATAAAAAAATCATGAAAAGTCAATTCCCAAAATTATGACAAATGTCTTAGGGTCTGTGGCAAATCGCTCAACTGATATATCAGCCCAATCAATCAATGTTAACAAGCAGTACTGTAGTATGATGAACATGGCCACTAAGTGTGAGAAATAGACCGATATGTACTCCAGTGCATGCTCGAATTGGAATGTTGCATAATGCATGCTTATAGTGCACACCAGCACTGTGAGTATAGTTCAATGACTTTCCAGCTTACCATTGGAATTTATGTCAACAATTGATGGTCCATCAAGGTGCAGCTTTTAATGAAAGTCTCCATAAGCATATTAATAGTACACACTCTGACACGAGATTTAAAGTATGAAAAGGAGAAGTCTGAAGAGTGTATAAATTCTATCAAACAGTTTGATTCTAAAACAGCATCAATAGTAATGATAGTACGGTGAATTGTACAATTATAGGACACTATGAAAATTCAAATGTTTACAAATTAATTTCTTATTTACTAAATTTCATTATACATAACCAAAATATGGAAATAATTTCAGACTAATGTGATCACCTTGTGATTCACAAGTATAGGCTGATAATCAGTGATAACCGTATAAGGGCTAGCATCCAAGCTAATAACATTGATAAAATTGACTGGAATTTAGGCTAAATATAAATTGCGACACAGTAACGAGTGAGTTGAATTCGCACAAAACCATGATAAATGTGGACCCCATTTGATTTTGAACCACCCGACGAACTCACCCAGTTTACGGATATGCAGGGGACATCCCACGCTTCATCCAACAACGCATCCCAGCATATCTTGCAAAGAGTGTCTACTAGTGTAGTCATTACACATTCGTAACACCAGTCGGGTCCTTGATGTATGGATCCGAAAGGCCAACAGGTCCTCCGTGATTGTCATGAGTCAGGGGCCAGATTTCGACTGTTCAACGACACCCACGTTCGGCGCGACCTCGTGACCCAGATTGTCCGAATCTGTGGGACTGGAAAAACTTAAAGTGACGTTCCCTACATTTCTGTAGCAAACTTTTTCTGTAGCAAACTGGAGAAACCAAATCCATCACTGACATTTTCCAGAAACAAATTCCAGGTAGCCGAGGACCGACCTCGTGTTACAAAGTTGGAGAGTCTAATATAAGGGCGATAACTCACAATCAACAGTTACAATAAAACTATAATCATGTCAACATAAGAAAGCGACCTTGTTGATCCTCACATAAACTTAATTATGGTAACCCTAATTTCCTTTTGTATTTGGAATTAAGTTTGTGTTTGGAATAACACTGAGTTAATATGTATTAATTTGGAATTAATGTGAGTTTACTTGTATTTGGAATTAATGTGAGATTTTTTGTATTTTCCTACGAAGTAGGCTACCATTTACAAATTGTCCGGTAATGAGTGAGTGAATGCATGAGTGAGTCACTCAGTCCATCCGAATCATTTCGTCGGCAAAATAAGGAGAACCGTTGACATTAAAACTTAATTTTTGGCATGAACGTGCATTAGGGCATAGTTACCAGCAAGTTCTGAGCTGACCGAATTCTCATGAAAATTTGATTTATAATTATTCTTTTATTATTTATTTATGGCTCAGCGAGTGCACTGTCATGCCCATCGGGAACCCTTGGCTGTATGTTTCACTGTGACTTTTGAAGGTTCGCTGATACGGCATATCACGTTGAACACACCGGTTCTCGTATGGCCTCGTGCTGTACTGCTGGGCTGATAAGTATCCAGAGTAATAGGAACTGAGGGCGATAATAGTTGCTACGCTAATATGACTCACCAGCGGTGACATCTGGGAAAGTTAATAGTACCCAATATCAATTAGAGTCTGCTATATAAATTCTCTCACGGTACCACATAGGGCCCCCAAGTCATCTCTCGAGTACACACTCAAATCATATCAAACCCTACTTCGTAGTCACATTGCCATGTGGAATTAAAGTTATTTTATATCATGTCAACGAACATTGTGTCATGTATTTTGACATTCTGTTATCAACTCCGTTACCCTTACTCAACTCCGTTACCCTGACTCAACTCCGTTACCAGGACATCAATTACAGTTTCCATGGTAGACGTTTCAGAGTTCTTTGGAAATATATGTATGGGATATTAGCACATTATAGACACTTGTATGCACTAATAAACTGAAGTATGAGAGACAGCTGAATTTTATTTTAGAAAGGTTGATATGCGAGGGAAAAACCCCAAACATGGTATTACTTTGTTATGTAATCCATAATGACCAAAATCTATAAGTAAAAAGACTTTCATTCGTTGTTAAAATATGCAGTTGAGGTCTGGCGACTGGAAAAATAGCGGGGTCGTGTTAATCTTGGTAGTATTTGTAAAAATGTTTATTGTTTATATCCTGGTAACGGAGTTGATTCCCATCTCAGGCTTGTGTGCAGTTTTAGACTTCCAGCTCTGCTCGGTGTTAGCCTCTATAGTCCAATCATCAGATCTTATGAAAATAACAAAATTTTGCAAAACCTCACGGACTAGTTTTGAATAAAAATGGAACCCCAACTTTGCCCGTAGTTAGACTTTCACCCAGTGTTCCCGTGTGGACGGCTGAGGGGTCGTGGCGCTTTAGTGTGACTATCCTTGTGTGACGTTCCTCTATGAAAGCCGTTGCTATGATGGCTGGCTATCATTTACCTTCGATACGGTGCCCCTGTATGAAAGCCTGAGGGGGCGTGGCACTTTATAGTCTGACTATCATTGCGTGGTGTCTCTGTATGAACGCCGTTTCTCCATATGCTGGCCGCCCCAGCATTTATCTTGGACACCGTGTTCCTGTATGAACGCCTGAACGGCGTGGCATTTTAGTTTGACTATCCTTGTGTGGTTTTTCTGTATGAACGCCATTTCTCCATATGCTGGCCGCCCCAGCATTTATCTTGGACATTGTGTTCCTCTATGAACGCCTGAACGGCGAGGCACTTTAGTCTGCCTATCCTAGTGTGGTGTTCCTGTATGAACGCCGTTGCTATGCTGACTGTCCCAGCATTTCCCTTGGATACGGTATTCCTGCACGAATATCTCCAATGAATGTAGACCCAGGGCCGGCGAGTGGGGTGGGCAGTCCAATATGCTCGACACATTATATAATTTGGCAACAGTGATGTAGATGGTAGATGGATACTTGACCAATTATCTGTCTACGCGAAGTGTTATATGCTTGAGATCTGGGGTTGACCCATTACCCCCCTCGTCTATTCTACTAAAGAGGCTAAAATACGGGTATAACTAAAATGATGGTCCCCTTCGAATAGCTAACTGCTAACCGCGAACTGCCGACCAACTTCACGAAGGCGCAGGGGTCTTGGGACTGTATTATAAGTTGTCGAACACCTTCTCCCAGCGATTCATGACGATGACTGATCTTTTTAGATTAAACCACCTTTGTAATAACAGTTCTTTTCAGGTATCACCTCATTGGGCTCTGCCAGTGCATCGTGCAGAGTCGCTTTGACGGCCAACACGTATAGGGTGACGGTATTCGCCAAGCACGTCGTCCACTTCCGGCACGGCTTGTTGGAAAGCGGACCATAGATCAGGATTCAGGGTGAATTTTACTGTGGATCCATTCGGTCGAGCTAACTGAGCAAAGACAGCGGACGTAGACATCATGACAGATTGAATGAGGTTGCCGTCCAGTTCGCCATTCAGCACTTGTTTGAATTTTCGAGAACCACTCCTTGTCAGCCGAATGACTTGTTGGGGTTGTGACGAGTCACTGTTGCACACATCCCCAATGTTTTCGATGATCTCCACGCACTTATCATACACGTAGGGGAACACCTCGGGAGTCAGGCTGAGAAAAGCACGGACGAGATGAACCGTCATCCTGAAGTGGAAACACGCTCTTGACTTTATAGTAGGGTTAATGTATAGATGCTCGCCTATTCACACCCCTTTAGATGCGAAATCCGTCTTTTCGGTAGTGAGATCGTTTTCTGTATTTCTTTTATGGACAAATCCAAGTTTGTCTCAAGACTGTCTCAGTTGACCGATGACATAGCGCGGCCTCGTTTTCGATTTCAAAATCTGCCGTCTAACTGGGAAAATGTTGTTGTTGCCGCATCAGTCAGACATTGACCCTCCGAAGCAGGGACCAATGCTATAGGCTAGTGACTTCTTCTATCATTCTCTCCCAGGGTTCTTTGCGCTACGCTCCATTTACCCCTGTGTTGAAGCTCGCCATTTTTGCAGGATACTTGCAGAAACCAAGAACTGTTCGATCTAACTAGCTGTTTTACTGATCGCAAAATGTATATTTATCCTGAAATCACACTGTATTTCCAACACGCCAGTTTCACACAGCTTGAAGGCATCTTTTTGACAAATTACCCTAGAACTATATGTTTCGGAAATATATATATCGGTGAGTCGCGACTGATATCAATTCGCCCAGTTAGACGGTCACCATATTCGTTTACTGTGACAACAGATGACCTCCGACACAGTCCGTGAGACCCTGACAACGCTGAATGGAGAGGCGAGAAGCAGAGCGTAAAGTGTGAGAGAAAGAGAGAATTAAGGTTTCATGTCGCGTTCAGCAATATTTCAGCTATATAGCGACGATCAAACAAAATTCTGAGTATTCAAGTTAATAACTCAGTAAACTAATGCATTAAAAACATGAAAAATACATTAAAATCTATACAACAAACCGATTTCTCTCAAATAATCTAAAATACAATGCCTGGTAGAGCTTGTTCTTCTACATGCACCATGTTGCATGGCAATCCCAGGTCTATGGCCAAATGTCAAAGTCCGTTAAGTTATGACGTCGCATTTATGACGCATTTTACGCCGCCCCCGCAGAAATACTAAGAGATTTACACCTAATATACTACTTACTTGACGAAATTACCAGAGCCTGTAAATACACCACGTAAGCTTCTACATCTCGTCGTATATTTAATCTTATGCGTCAACTGTCTCCGTCACTGGGGATGCGCAAACTCAACTTGAGTTGCAACAAGATACTTTCACGAGCGTCCATGTACAATGGATGCATGCCAAAGCGTGACCATTGCTTGAAATTCCGTCACGGTGATTTTTAATAGCTACAGTTAATTGTTCATCGACGGTAATTATTCAGGCATGGGCGCATTCAGACCATAGCACAGCCCCGAGGATAGTAACGGAAGAACTGCAGGCGGTGGCGGACGATAACAGAATAACTGCGGACGGTGGCGGATGGTAAGCGAATATCTTGCGGGTGGTGGCGGACGGTAACAATAACTGGGGTCGGTGGCGGACGGTAAGAGTACAACTGCGGACGGTGGCGGACGGTAACAGAAAACTGCGGACGGTGGCGGACACTAACAGAAGAATGACTGCGGATGTGACCGACGGTGGCGGGTGGTAATTAGGTCTAGTACGACCGCTTGTGTGACAAATGTCACCTCCAGCGGTCTGCTGCTCGAGTGGGAATCCTGTCCAAAACATCTGACTGGTGTCAATCCGGAGTTATAACACACCACTACACGTCCTGGCACTCTATCTGTAATTTTTATGTGGGGACATGGTGAAGTGCCGAAAGTAAGCCCCCCCCCTACCCCTAAATCAAAGGTGTGTGGGGGGGCGGGGCGAATATCTGTAGCCCCCCCCCCCCCCGTTACTTTTCGGCACTCCTAACTGACCATGTCCCCACATAAAAATTAGAGAGCCCTCCTCCCCCCTCCATTACAGATAGAGTACCAGGACGTGTAGGCCTATTGGTGTGTTATAACTCCGGATTGACACCAGTAAGATGTTTTGGACAGGATTCCCCCTCCCGCTTCCGACGCCACTAGTATAATTATAACTATTATAATTTCTAATTCTTCTGAGATTCTAGCTGAGCTATGCAGTACTGCATTCAGTTTAATACAATAGGGGATTAGACAAAAACCATTCAGGACAAAAGCCCACATGAACATTCGCCCTTCGGACATTTGTCCTTCAGAAGAAAAGCCCACAGGCTTATTTGGATTCTGGACAAATCCCTTCATCATATAAATTTAATGGTACAGTGGCGTCGGAACGTAATTGAAAGTGGGGGGGGGACCCACTATCACAGCTCAACAGGCGAGGGCCCAAGGGCCGCCTAGGCCCCGGAAGCTCCGGGGTCCTAGATCACCGGAGATGTGTTCTGGGCATTTTCCCGGAAATAAAACTGATCATACTGCATGCAGATTTATGGTTCTTTGTTTTCAGGATTTTTTTCGCAATTATAAGCAAGCATCGATATTGAAAACATCGCACATCATGCCTGCATCCATTTGACCTTCTAGTTATCCTTAAACCATACAAAACGATGACTTTTAGTTCTTGAAAGGGAAACCAATATGCCTACCGATACGATTCATTCACACAAAGATAAAACAAGGAAATCCTCACAGCCCAACAGGCGAGGGTCCAGAGGCCGCCTAGACCCCGGAAGCTCCGGAGTCCCAGATCGCCGGGGATGCGTTCTAAGCGTTTTCCCAGAAATAAATTCGAACATAAATTAATGTATGCAGATTTATGGTTCTATTTTCACGTTTGTTTCGCATTTGCACGCATCGATATTGAAAAAAATCATACTTCATGCCTGAATCCATTTGATTTTCTAGATAGCTAGATATATTTCACACATGGAAAAAAAACCGATGACCTTTACATCATGGAACATTATAACCAATATGATACCGATTCATTTACACAAAGCTAAAAAAGCGATCCTCACAGCCTGACAGGCGAGGGACCAGGGACCGCCTAGGCCCCGGAGGCTCCAGGGTCTTAGGATGCAGGAGATGCGTTTTAAGCGTTTTCACGGAAATAACTCTGAACACAATGTATATAGATTTATGGTTCTATTTTTACATTCGTTTAGCATAAACACACAGCGATATTGAAGAATATGCCGGACTCCATTTGACTTCCTGGTTTACCACAAACAAAACAGGCCTATAACACACCACTACACGTCCTGGCACTCTAACTGTAATTTGTATGTGGGGACCGGGACATGGTCAGTTAGGAGTGCCGAAAAGTGATAGGCTTCACATGGATACCTCACTCGATCCCATCGGCCCACTAGTGGCTCCCCTATATCCCAACACGTCTATTTCCATACCCTTTGTCCACTGCGCATGCGCAGAGTGACGATATTTCAACCCCGCACTCACCCCACCAGATGCCCCCTCACATAGGCTTCACATGGATACCTCACTCGATCCCATCGGCCCACTAGTGGCTCCCCTAGATCCCAAAACGTCTATTTCCATACACTTTGTCTATTGCGCATGCGCAGAATGACGATATTCCTACCCCACATCCACTCCATCGGTTGCCCCCTCACATAGGCTTCACATTGATACCTCACTCGACCCCATCGGACCATTAGTGGCCCACCTAGATCCCAAAACGTCCACCCCGTATGGACCTATACACCCATAGCCATGCAGTATAGGCCTATATACAGGCCTCGGTGACTTTTTCCAAAAATTTCACCGTTTCGCTCCGAGACCCTTCCCATCGTGTTCTAAATGACGAGACGTGAATAACAAATCCAAACAGCCCATATCACAATGAACATGTGTGAATTTCCCAGGTTGAACCTATACCCCCTATAGCCAGTATGGGCCTATATACAGACCTCGGTGACTTTTCCCCAAAATTTCACCGATTCGCTCCGGGACCCTTCCCATTGTCATTTTCTTGGCGAGACGAGAAAAACGCGACCCCACAAGCCATAGTAAAGCCCACGAAAAAAATTGACCATCCCCATACCCCATACAGGCATTTTCCCTTATATTGTATAATACAGACCCCTATTGTAGGGGTAAAGTCCGTATTCCGCTTTTTATAGTTTCGGGAAAAATCCTAATTTTACATGCACCCACCCCATTGACTTGATAGGCAGGCCCCAATAAGCCCGGGGACCGATATTAGCCCTTTTGGCTAGAGGTGATAGGGGTTTTCCCCCTATTTTAGGGGTAAAGTCCGTATTCCGCTTTTTATAGTTTCGGGAAAAAATCCTAATTTTACATGCACCCACCCCATAGACTTGATAGGCAGGCCCCGATAAGCCCGGGGATCGATATTAGCCCTTTTGGCTAGAGTTGATAGGGGTTTTCCCCTATTTTAGGGGTAAAGTCCGTATTCCGCTTTTTATAGTTTCGGGAAAAAATCTTAATTTTACATGCACCCACCCATGACTGGATGCCCCTTCACGAATGCTTCACTTTGATACCTCACTCGACCCAATCGGACCATGCAGCGTATTTGAAATCTGGGGACTACTTTTTCTCCGCGGAAGCTTTTTCCCGCGACCGCATCATCACCAGACCGCATCACCGCGGAAGAATACATGCCCAGGGGCCCTTTGCCGGAACTATAGTGACCTTGAGCTGGTGGCGCCCCCGCCCTCCCCTGGCGGAACTCTTGGAGAGATGATGGGGAGTTCCCTATACCTTTAACCTGGAAACAGCGCCCCCTGGTGGATGCAAGAGTTACCTCCCCCGGCAAAACGGACCCGGATCGGTCTTTTGTATACTACTCATGTAACTGAGCATCGATTGACATGAAAAAATAAATTGTCATCTATCTCATTTGCATAATAATAGCGGCAATCATATCCGCCCTCTGAACTAATTAACGGTTTATTGTTTCGCTGGAAACAGCGCTAAATTATGTTAAAAGTCATAAGATTATGCGTTTCCATAGACATCTATCTTCAACACACTAACTGAAGAGCAAAGCTGAACAGTAGGGAGAGAAGTGCTGTCTAAAAATTTATTTAAAAAGTACGTGTTTTTTTTCGCGATAACTTTGGAGTTGAAAACCAAAATTTCCTCAAAGTTGGAAACGCATAATCTTATGAATTTTAACATAATATAGCCCTGGGTTTTTTTCCAGCGAAACAATTAACCGTTAATTAGTTCAGAGGGCAGATATGATTGCCGCTATTTGCAAATGAGATAGATGAGTAGACAATTTATTTTTTCATGTCAATCGATGCTCGGTTACATGTAAAGATGCGTCCATATGGTTTTGAAATTTCATGACGAATCAAACTGAAGTTATAATTAAATTATAATTTATCCCTGAAGATGGCTCAAACTGAAGTTATTAAGCTAAAACTTTCATTTTTTTACGTCATTTTCTAGATATCACTTTTCTCCTACTGCTGAATATCTCGTCGATTCGAGTCTGCATAATGCACAAGTTTAAAAGGTGAATTGCAAAGCTTTTTTTCGTAATATACTTAGAGTGAAATTAACGTGAGATTATTTGTATTTAGAATTAAGTTTGTGTTTGGAATAACACTGAGTTAATATGTATTAATTTGGAATTAATGTGAGTTTACTTGTATTTGGAATTAATGTGAGATTTTTTGTATTTTCCTACGAAGTAGGCTACCATTTGCAAATTGTCCGGTAATGAGTGAGTGAATGCATGAGTGAGTCACTCAGTCCATCCGAATCCTTTCGTCGGCAAAATAAGGAGAACCGTTGACATTAAAACTTAATTTTTGGCATGAACGTGCATTAGGGCATAGTTACCAGCAAGTTCTGAGCTGACCGAATTCTCATGAAAATTTGATTTATAATTATTCTTTTATTATTTATTTATGGCTCAGCGAGTGCACTGTCATGCCCATCGGGAACCCTTGGCTGTATGTTTCACTGTGACTTTTGAAGGTTCGCTGATACGGCATATCACGTTGAACACACCGGTTCTCGTATGGCCTCGTGCTGTACTGCTGGGCTGATAAGTATCCAGAGTAATAGGAACTGAGGGCGATAATAGTTGCTACGCTAATATGACTCACCAGCGATGACATCTGGGAAAGTTAATAGTACCCAATATCAATTAGAGTCTGCTATATAAATTCTCTCACGGTACCACATAGGGCCCCCAAGTCATCTCTCGAGTACACACTCAAATCATATCAAACCCTACTTCGTAGTCACATTGCCATGTGAAATTAAAGTTATTTTATATCATGTCAACGAACATTGTGTCATGTATTTTGACATTCTGTTATCAACTCCGTTACCCTTACTCAACTCCGTTACCCTGACTCAACTCCGTTACCAGGACATCAATTACAGTTTCCATGGTAGACGTTTCAGAGTTCTTTGGAAATATATGTATGGGATATTAGCACATTATAGACACTTGTATGCACTAATAAACTGAAGTATGAGAGACAGCTGAATTTTATTTTAGAAAGGTTGATATGCGAGGGAAAAACCCCAAACATGGTATTACTTTGTTATGTAATCCATAATGACCAAAATCTATAAGTAAAAAGACTTTCATTCGTTGTTAAAATATGCAGTTGAGGTCTGGCGACTGGAAAAATAGCGGGGTCGTGTTAATCTTGGTAGTATTTGTAAAAATGTTTATTGTTTATATCCTGGTAACGGAGTTGATTCCCATCTCAGGCTTGTGTGCAGTTTTAGACTTCCAGCTCTGCTCGGTGTTAGCCTCTATAGTCCAATCATCAGATCTTATGAAAATAACAAAATTTTGCAAAACCTCACGGACTAGTTTTGAATAAAAATGGAACCCCAACTTTGCCCGTAGTTAGACTTTCACCCAGTGTTCCCGTGTGGACGGCTGAGGGGTCGTGGCGCTTTAGTGTGACTATCCTTGTGTGACGTTCCTCTATGAAAGCCGTTGCTATGATGGCTGGCTATCATTTACCTTCGATACGGTGCCCCTGTATGAAAGCCTGAGGGGGCGTGGCACTTTATAGTCTGACTATCATTGCGTGGTGTCTCTGTATGAACGCCGTTTCTCCATATGCTGGCCGCCCCAGCATTTATCTTGGACACCGTGTTCCTGTATGAACGCCTGAACGGCGTGGCATTTTAGTTTGACTATCCTTGTGTGGTTTTTCTGTATGAACGCCATTTCTCCATATGCTGGCCGCCCCAGCATTTATCTTGGACATTGTGTTCCTCTATGAACGCCTGAACGGCGAGGCACTTTAGTCTGCCTATCCTAGTGTGGTGTTCCTGTATGAACGCCGTTGCTATGCTGACTGTCCCAGCATTTCCCTTGGATACGGTATTCCTGCACGAATATCTCCAATGAATGTAGACACAGGGCCGGCGAGTGGGGTGGGCAGTCCAATATGCTCGACACATTATATAATTTGGCAACAGTGATGTAGATGGTAGATGGATACTTGACCAATTATCTGTCTACGCGAAGTGTTATATGCTTGAGATCTGGGGTTGACCCATTACCCCCCTCGTCTATTCTACTAAAGTGGCTAAAATACGGGTATAACTAAAATGATGGTCCCCTTCGAATAGCTAACTGCTAACCGCGAACTGCCGACCAACTTCACGAAGGCGCAGGGGTCTTGGGACTGTATTATAAGTTGTCGAACACCTTCTCCCAGCGATTCATGACGATGACTGATCTTTTAGATTAAACCACCTTTGTAATAACAGTTCTTTTCAGGTATCACCTCATTGGGCTCTGCCAGTGCATCTTGCAGAGTCGCTTTGACGGCCAACACGTATATGGTGACGGTATTCGCCAAGCACGTCGTCCACTTCCGGCACGGCTTGTTGGAAAGCGGACCATAGATCAGGATTCAGGGTGAATTTTACTGTGGATCCATTCGGTCGAGCTAACTGAGCAAAGACAGCGGACGTAGACATCATGACAGATTGAATGAGGTTGCCGTCCAGTTCGCCATTCAGCACTTGTTTGAATTTTCGAGAACCACTCCTTGTCAGCCGAATGACTTGTTGGGGTTGTGACGAGTCACTGTTGCACACACCCCCAATGTTTTCGATGATCTCCACGCACTTATCATACACGTAGGGGAACACCTCGGGAGTCAGGCTGAGAAAAGCACGGACGAGATGAACCGTCATCCTGAAGTGGAAACACGCTCTTGACTTTTATAGTAGGGTTAATGTATAGATGCTCGCCTATTCACACCCCTTTAGATGCGAAATCCGTCTTTTCGGTAGTGAGATCGTTTTCTGTATTTCTTTTATGGACAAATCCAAGTTTGTCTCAAGACTGTCTCAGTTGACCGATGACATAGCGCGGCCTCGTTTTCGATTTCAAAATCTGCCGTCTAACTGGGAAAATGTTGTTGTTGCCGCATCAGTCAGACATTGACCCTCCGAAGCAGGGACCAATGCTATAGGCTAGTGACTTCTATCATTCTCTCCCAGGGTTCTTTGCGCTACGCTCCATTTACCCCTGTGTTGAAGCTCGCCATTTTTGCAGGATACTTGCAGAAACCAAGAACTGTTCGATCTAACTAGCTGTTTTACTGATCGCAAAATGTATATTTATCCTGAAATCACACTGTATTTCCAAACGCCAGTTTCACACAGCTTGAAGGCATCTTTTTGACAAATTACCCTAGAACTATATGTTTCGGAAATATATATATCGGTGAGTCGCGACTGATATCAATTCGCCCAGTTAGACGGTCACCATATTCGTTTACTGTGACAACAGATGACCTCCGACACAGTCCGTGAGACCCTGACAACGCTGAATGGAGAGGCGAGAAGCAGAGCGTAAAGTGTGAGAGAAAGAGAGAATTAAGGTTTCATGTCGCGTTCAGCAATATTTCAGCTATATAGCGACGATCAAACAAAATTCTGAGTATTCAAGTTAATAACTCAGTAAACTAATGCATTAAAAACATGAAAAATACATTAAAATCTATACAACAAACCGATTTCTCTCAAATAATCTAAAATACAATGCCTGGTAGAGCTTGTTCTTCTACATGCACCATGTTGCATGGCAATCCCAGGTCTATGGCCAAATGTCAAAGTCCGTTAAGTTATGACGTCGCATTTATGACGCATTTTACGCCGCCCCCGCAGAAATACTAAGAGATTTACACCTAATATACTACTTACTTGACGAAATTACCAGAACCTGTAAATACACCACGTAAGCTTCTACATCTCGTCGTATATTTAATCTTATGCGTCAACTGTCTCCGTCACTGGGGATGCGCAAACTCAACTTGAGTTGCAACAAGATACTTTCACGAGCGTCCATGTACAATGGATGCATGCCAAAGCGTGACCATTGCTTGAAATTCCGTCACGGTGATGTTTAATAGCTACAGTTAATTGTTCATCGACGGTAATTATTCAGGCATGGGCGCATTCAGACCATAGCACAGCCCCGAGGATAGTAACGGAAGAACTGCAGGCGGTGGCGGACGATAACAGAATAACTGCGGACGGTGGCGGATGGTAAGCGAATATCTTGCGGGTGGTGGCGGACGGTAACAATAACTGGGGTCGGTGGCGGACGGTAAGAGTACAACTGCGGACGGTGGCGGACGGTAACAGAAAACTGCGGACGGTGGCGGACACTAACAGAAGAATGACTGCGGATGTGACCGACGGTGGCGGGTGGTAATTAGGTCTAGTACGACCGCTTGTGTGACAAATGTCACCTCCAGCGGTCTGCTGCTCGAGTGGGAATCCTGTCCAAAACATCTGACTGGTGTCAATCCGGAGTTATAACACACCACTACACGTCCTGGCACTCTATCTGTAATTTTTATGTGGGGACATGGTGAAGTGCCGAAAGTAAGCCCCCCCCCTACCCCTAAATCAAAGGTGTGTGGGGGGGCGGGGCGAATATCTGTAGCCCCCCCCCCCCCCGTTACTTTTCGGCACTCCTAACTGACCATGTCCCCACATAAAAATTAGAGAGCCCTCCTCCCCCCTCCATTACAGATAGAGTACCAGGACGTGTAGGCCTATTGGTGTGTTATAACTCCGGATTGACACCAGTAAGATGTTTTGGACAGGATTCCCCCTCCCGCTTCCGACGCCACTAGTATAATTATAACTATTATAATTTCTAATTCTTCTGAGATTCTAGCTGAGCTATGCAGTACTGCATTCAGTTTAATACAATAGGGGATTAGACAAAAACCATTCAGGACAAAAGCCCACATGAACATTCGCCCTTCGGACATTTGTCCTTCAGAAGAAAAGCCCACAGGCTTATTTGGATTCTGGACAAATCCCTTCATCATATAAATTTAATGGTACAGTGGCGTCGGAACGTAATTGAAAGTGGGGGGGAGACCCACTATCACAGCTCAACAGGCGAGGGCCCAAGGGCCGCCTAGGCCCCGGAAGCTCCGGGGTCCTAGATCACCGGAGATGCGTTCTGGGCATTTTCCCGGAAATAAAACTGATCATACTGCATGCAGATTTATGGTTCTTTGTTTTCAGGATTTTTTTCGCAATTATAAGCAAGCATCGATATTGAAAACATCGCACATCATGCCTGCATCCATTTGACCTTCTAGTTATCCTTAAACCATACAAAACGATGACTTTTAGTTCTTGAAAGGGAAACCAATATGCCTACCGATACGATTCATTCACACAAAGATAAAACAAGGAAATCCTCACAGCCCAACAGGCGAGGGTCCAGAGGCCGCCTAGACCCCGGAAGCTCCGGAGTCCCAGATCGCCGGGGATGCGTTCTAAGCGTTTTCCCAGAAATAAATTCGAACATAAATTAATGTATGCAGATTTATGGTTCTATTTTCACGTTTGTTTCGCATTTGCACGCATCGATATTGAAAAAAATCATACTTCATGCCTGAATCCATTTGACTTTCTAGATAGCTAGATATATTTCACACATGGAAAAAAACCCGATGACCTTTACATCATGGAACATTATAACCAATATGATACCGATTCATTTACACAAAGCTAAAAAAGCGATCCTCACAGCCTGACAGGCGAGGGACCAGGGACCGCCTAGGCCCCGGAGGCTCCAGGGTCTTAGGATGCAGGAGATGCGTTTTAAGCGTTTTCACGGAAATAACTCTGAACACAATGTATATAGATTTATGGTTCTATTTTTACATTCGTTTAGCATAAACACACAGCGATATTGAAGAATATGCCGGACTCCATTTGACTTCCTGGTTTACCACAAACAAAACAGGCCTATAACACACCACTACACGTCCTGGCACTCTAACTGTAATTTGTATGTGGGGACCGGGACATGGTCAGTTAGGAGTGCCGAAAAGTGATAGGCTTCACATGGATACCTCACTCGATCCCATCGGCCCACTAGTGGCTCCCCTATATCCCAACACGTCTATTTCCATACCCTTTGTCCACTGCGCATGCGCAGAGTGACGATATTTCAACCCCGCACTCACCCCACCAGATGCCCCCTCACATAGGCTTCACATGGATACCTCACTCGATCCCATCGGCCCACTAGTGGCTCCCCTAGATCCCAAAACGTCTATTTCCATACACTTTGTCTATTGCGCATGCGCAGAATGACGATATTCCTACCCCACATCCACTCCATCGGTTGCCCCCTCACATAGGCTTCACATTGATACCTCACTCGACCCCATCGGACCATTAGTGGCCCACCTAGATCCCAAAACGTCCACCCCGTATGGACCTATACACCCATAGCCATGCAGTATAGGCCTATATACAGGCCTCGGTGACTTTTTCCAAAAATTTCACCGTTTCGCTCCGAGACCCTTCCCATCGTGTTCTAAATGACGAGACGTGAAAAACAAATCCAAACAGCCCATATCACAATGAACATGTGTGAATTTCCCAGGTTGAACCTATACCCCCTATAGCCAGTATGGGCCTATATACAGACCTCGGTGACTTTTCCCAAAAATTTCACCGATTCGCTCCGGGACCCTTCCCATTGTCATTTTCTTGGCGAGACGAGAAAAACGCGACCCCACAAGCCATAGTAAAGCCCACGAAAAAAATTGACCATCCCCATACCCCATACAGGCATTTTCCCTTATATTGTATAATACAGACCCCTATTGTAGGGGTAAAGTCCGTATTCCGCTTTTTATAGTTTCGGGAAACAATCCTAATTTTACATGCACCCACCCCATTGACTTGATAGGCAGGCCCCAATAAGCCCGGGGACCGATATTAGCCCTTTTGGCTAGAGGTGATAGGGGTTTTCCCCCTATTTTAGGGGTAAAGTCCGTATTCCGCTTTTTATAGTTTCGGGAAAAAATCCTAATTTTACATGCACCCACCCCATAGACTTGATAGGCAGGCCCCGATAAGCCCGGGGATCGATATTAGCCCTTTTGGCTAGAGTTGATAGGGGTTTTCCCCTATTTTAGGGGTAAAGTCCGTATTCCGCTTTTTATAGTTTCGCGAAAAAATCTTAATTTTACATGCACCCACCCATGACTGGATGCCCCTTCACGAATGCTTCACTTTGATACCTCACTCGACCCAATCGGACCATGCAGCGTATTTGAAATCTGGGGACTACTTTTTCTCCGCGGAAGCTTTTTCCCGCGACCGCATCATCACCAGACCGCATCACCGCGGAAGAATACATGCCCAGGGGCCCTTTGCCGGAACTATAGTGACCTTGAGCTGGTGGCGCCCCCGCCCTCCCCTGGCGGAACTCTTGGAGAGATGATGGGGAGTTCTCTATACCTTTAACCTGGAAACAGCGCCCCCTGGTGGATGCAAGAGTTACCTCCCCCGGCAAAACGGACCCGGATCGGTCTTTTGTATACTACTCATGTAACTGAGCATCGATTGACATGAAAAAATAAATTGTCATCTATCTCATTTGCATAATAATAGCGGCAATCATATCCGCCCTCTGAACTAATTAACGGTTTATTGTTTCGCTGGAAACAGCGCTAAATTATGTTAAAAGTCATAAGATTATGCGTTTCCATAGACATCTATCTTCAACACACTAACTGAAGAGCAAAGCTGAACAGTAGGGAGAGAAGTGCTGTCTAAAAATTTATTTAAAAAGTACGTGTTTTTTTTCGCGATAACTTTGGAGTTGAAAACCAAAATTTCCTCAAAGTTGGAAACGCATAATCTTATGAATTTTAACATAATATAGCCCTGGGTTTTTTTCCAGCGAAACAATTAACCGTTAATTAGTTCAGAGGGCAGATATGATTGCCGCTATTTGCAAATGAGATAGATGAGTAGACAATTTATTTTTTCATGTCAATCGATGCTCGGTTACATGTAAAGATGCGTCCATATGGTTTTGAAATTTCATGACGAATCAAACTGAAGTTATAATTAAATTATAATTTATCCCTGAAGATGACTCAAACTGAAGTTATTAAGCTAAAACTTCCATTTTTTTACGTCATTTTCTAGATATCACTTTTCTCCTACTGCTGAATATCTCGTCGATTCGAGTCTGCATAATGCACAAGTTTAAAAGGTGAATTGCAAAGCTTTTTTTCCTAATATACTTGGAGTGAAATTAACGTGAGATTATTTATGCTCGAGATAGACTAGGTCAGAGAATGAGCTCAGTTTGCTGGGAAAGACAAACACAATACCCAGAAATCTGGTTAGGTCATTTATTCAAATGACAATGGTTATAATCATTAATTCAAATGACAAATCATTAATTCAAATGACAAATGATAAAATAGCAGGGGCATGGAGAACACATATGAATTATGTGAATTATGTGTTACCAAATGCAGTGATAGAACATGCCCCCAATTAGCAAATAATGTAAATGTTGTTATACCAGCAAAGGTGGGGAGCATAAAGGGCTTCCTGTTACAAAATGTCACAAGACAGAGAATTGAGGGAGGGTAGGGAGGGTTTTTCTGTAGCAAACTGGAGAAACCAAATCCATCACTGACATTTTCCAGAAACAAATTCCAGGTAGCCGAGGACCGACCTCGTGTTACAAAGTTGGAGAGTCTAATATAAGGGCGATAACTCACAATCAACAGTTACAATAAAACTATAATCATGTCAACATAAGAAAGCGACCTTGTTGATCCTCACATAAACTTAATTATGGTAACCCTAATTTCCTTTTATGCTCGAGATAGACTAGGTCAGAGAATGAGCTCAGTTTGCTGGGAAAGACAAACACAATACCCAGAAATCTGGTTAGGTCATTTATTCAAATGACAATGGTTATAATCATTAATTCAAATGACAAATCATTAATTCAAATGACAAATGATAAAATAGCAGGGGCATGGAGAACACATATGAATTATGTGAATTATGTGTTACCAAATGCAGTGATAGAACATGCCCCCAATTAGCAAATAATGTAAATGTTGTTATACCAGCAAAGGTGGGGAGCATAAAGGGCCACAGATAACAGTGGAGTAAAAGATGGAACTGTTATCACCCAACCGAAGTCTCTGACCTAGCCCTTACAGTATTTAACACAAAACAGTAGGATGAGTAGATATCACTGGCCTCTTAATAGTTGGTTTGATAACCTGAGAATGGCAGCAACTGGCTAGTGCTAACTGAAGTAATGACTTTGACTACAAATGTTTACATCTTCATGAGCAGATCAATGGTAATATAGCAGCCAACTATATCAAGACTGCAATTGCATGAACTAATACAATCAGGTACATGTAGTTTATTTTGCACAGGGTGTATAGCAAGACAGATTGACTCAAACAAATATAAAGGGAACTTATTTCCCAAATTAGCATGTAAATCAATAAAAGATAGCATGAAAAAACATGGGCAATCTATTACTATGCGTCCATGGATGGTGGAATATTACCTTACCAATCTTAGACTGAAAATGAAAGAAATATGCATAAATGTGCCTGAAGGTAGGGGCACAGAAATCCACATCAGCCAAGTACGGTACTGGAAGAACAAAACCATTCAGGGCAGCATAAAATACCTGTCCTATAGTGAAGAACCATATTAATACAATAAATATATAGCACGAGAAAGGTTCATGGGCCTGTCAGGAAATTTTTTATTTCATTTCTTTTCTTTATTTATTTCAATTAAAGAAAACAACTGGCACTGGAAGAGTCCCGGTTACCCTCCTAAAAATGAGTAATATCCTTCACTTCTCAGACATTCCCCCACAAAACATTGAACTGCCAGCCAGTTAAATTGTATGGCGGATAAAAACAATGAAGATCCTCAAGGTTGTCAATTGTCCAAGGGAAGGTTAGGATTAAGCCTCACTTTCTCAAGAATAATCTTTGAATAAAGTTGACAAAAGGAAGTCAATATGATTGTTGTATAATACATAATACAGGAATTCACATATACCAGTATCTGTGTGTGATGGAGCTCACTGGTAAAAGACCTGAAAGTGATAGTAATGATATTTAGTACTGGATTCACAAGCCTGGGGATGATAGGATGAGGTAGGATTTCCTCTCTGAAATAGACAATGCATGAGGAATTCTTAAAGATAAAAGTGTTTTACAACGTCCATATTTACGCTTCCCCATGGAAAGCACTGCTACTGCAAACAGACTGGTGGTCTATAAAGTAACACACAAAAAAAAAAACTTAGAAACAAACTAATACAAAATAATAACCTGGGATACAGTATATCAGAAGGACCAGTGATTCCACCAAATTAAGCTGCAGATGATATGTACAGACATGTCACAGGCGCCCCTCAACCCTCTGTCACACTGCACTACAGAGAGAACAATCTTTGGGATCACCTACATTAATAATAGAAAGCTCATTGAGAAAAACCTGGAAGTAATAATTAAAGGAAAGGAGTTAACACAGGATCAGCAAGCATAGAGATGCTGAGAGCAGGCAACCATTTCTGTCTGTGAGTATGAAATCATAATGGAATAAGAAACTAACAGGGTCTGAAATAGCAGCATGATCAGATATGTCTGAGGAAAAAAACGTATCTCACCTATGTTCAAAGAATAAAGTTCGACCAAACTCTGGGAATTGACTGAGAATTTGAACATGTTGAATTGGCTTATCTCAAGACTCTGAACGGTAATATAGACAATATCAAACATGCTGGCAGCTTCAGAGGAAATTCAGGCTGAAGAAAGTTCTGCACAATGCTGTCTGTTGTGTTGTCAAACCTGGTCATGGACATACCTGTATAGAATTGGAAGAAAAAAATAAAAAGTTAAGTACTAGTTACTCCTGTAAGGAAAGCTGTCTCATCAATGCAAGAACAAGAGCACCTGACTCAACCAAAACAACTAGAGTCTAGGCACATATCATTTCAACCCTTCTAGAGGTCTGGTCTGAAAATATAAAAGTGCCAGTGCAGTCCCCAATGACAAGAGTTATAGAGAGATTACACTGTAAATCACACTCCAGCAGGGTCTGAAGTAGCGGTCAGATATGAGATATATCTGATCAAAATCTGGTTCTGTCAGATCAAAAGTTGCTATCCTGTCCAAGTTCATATGTTAGATATAAAAAAAAAATTGAAATTTTCTTAAATATTTATAGACCCTGCTCGAGTATAATGGAGGCCATCTGAATATGATGTTGAGACAAAACATAGATGATGGTTTCACACTTCTCCTACAATATGAATAGAAAGGAACAAGTCAATTATATGTACTGAAATTAGAGCAGTCAATGCGGGCCTCCTGAAAAGTAGAATGTATTACGACCATACACTAAATATATACACAAAGTAAATTCAGTTCAAGTCACTATGCCTGGTATAGCTGGATTTCTGACAAGCTTAATGTTTATCTATACTGAAATGTGAGCAGTCAATGCTGACCTCATGAGAAATAGAATGTATTATGACCATAATCACACACTAATTATATACACCAAGTAAATTCAGTTCAAGTCACTATGATATAACTGGATTTTTGACAAGCTTTGTATGTATGCTGAATTGATGAGCAGTCAATGCTGACCTCATGAGAAGTAGAATGTATTATGGCCATGGTCGCACACTAAATATAAACAGTCACCAAGTAAATTCAGTTCAAGTCAGTATGCTATAGCTGGATTTCTGACAAGTTGTACGTTCATGTCTACTGAATTGTGAGCAGTCAATGCTGACCTCCTGCGCAGCAGAATGTATTATAACGATGATATAACTGGCTTTCTGACAAGCTTAGTTTGTTCATGTATACTGAAATGTGAGCAGTCAATGCTGACCTTATGAGAATGTATTATGACCCTGATCATACACTAAATATATATACACCAAGTAAATTCAGTTCGAGTCACTGTGATACAGCTGGATTTCAGAGATACACGTAGGCGGTGATGCACAGTGTATCTGAGTGATGATAGATAGAGCATACAAAATCGTTGGTAAATTCTGGCTCGTAAAAATCCATGTTAACGTTGGTAATATGTATACCACTTGGTAGAACAGGTAAGTCAGCAAAAGCAGCAGGACTCTAGCTTGATGGACTATTCTGGAGTTGATGAAGAAGGAATGATGGATATTCCAGTCGATGATAGGTCTCCATCTCATGAATATACAATGGAGCAGAGGGTCCAAAACAGGATAGGAGTGACTGGACAGCGGAATGGGATAAAAAATCACCTGGGCTTCCCAACATCCAAAATCGTCCGCAGACACAACAGGATCTGTAATTATAGAGATATAACGCAGTATCCACATTCTGGGCATGCGATTCATTTCCTGATGTCCTGGATTCATGAATTCAGGATTGAACAGTAATGTCTAAATGGTAACTAGACAATGTAGATACAGAGCACTTGAGAAACAATCTGTATGTTCAGGCCCTGGACCTTCTGTATTTAAAACAGCTATGAATGAGAGTCACTACTCTGAGTGTAGCAAGTGGGTCAACCTCCCGTATTTACAACCACAAGTGGCACTACTGTGAGTGTGACAAATAAGGGTCAACCTAAGAGCAGCAAATTGTGTCAACACTGTGACAAATTGGGTCTTCCTCATATAAACTGGATAAATGTCATATACTGTGAAAAAATCAGATCATAATATAAGGCCACCCACAATATTTTCTAGGGTTGCCTGTTCACATATGTGAAAAGGTTACATAAGGAAGTTTTAGATTTGATAGGATAGGATAGGATTTCACAAAATTGTGTTAAAACATGAAATCACAAACAATAGGGTCAACGTGCTCTAGTGTCTTATCGATTCATACAGTGCAATGGCAAAAGGGGTCAACCTCCCCTGTAATAAATAGTGACAAATGGGGTCAACCTCCCCAGGAATCACAGTCATTAAATCATACCATGTACAGTCACTATGTATCATGGTAACAAGGGGCCAATCTCCCCTGTAAAATAGCCATGTTGTACAATGTACAGTGGCCAAGGCAGGGTTGGAGATAAGGGAAAATAATTTGATCAGAGATCATTATTAAAAGCTTTGAATTTGATCAGCAAAATATTTATCCATGTTTTATCACTATGGAATTTGGATTGGTTAGTGTCCAAATTTGATTAGTTATTGCTGATCACTGTCCCTTATTTCCATACCTGCAAGGGGTCAACCTCCCCTTGAACAAATAGTGACAAATGGGGTCAACCTCCCCAGCAATTACAATTAGCTGTGTACAATGTACATTAGCAAATGGGGTCAACCTCCCCTGTAATCGCAATCAATTAAAATATGCCATGCCAGAAATGCCTCTGAAATTTTAGGTGCTTCAGTTTAAAAGTGTGCAAATTCTCACAAATATCTTCATGTAAGTTGAATTTAGCTAAGTTTTTAACAAATTCACAGCCACTCACCATGATTTTGAAATTAGTCTCTTAGATATTTTAAGAATAGAGATTTAGAGCTCACAAAGCACCGAATTTGCCATGTATAAGTGCATGACAATTCATAATTATAAATAGTGAACAAAGGCTAATGGGCAACCTACCCTAGGTTTAGAAACCATGTATATTATGATATTAACTGCTTCCACTGGAAGACCATTTCTCTTCCAAAAACATTGCAGTGATTAATTTTATTAAAATAAAAAAAATCATGAAAAGTCAATTCCCAAAATTATGACAAATGTCTTAGGGTCTGTGGCAAATCGCTCAACTGATATATCAGCCCAATCAATCAATGTTAACAAGCAGTACTGTAGTATGATGAACATGGCCACTAAGTGTGAGAAATAGACCGATATGTACTCCAGTGCATGCTCGAATTGGAATGTTGCATAATGCATGCTTATAGTGCACACCAGCACTGTGAGTATAGTTCAATGACTTTCCATGCTTACCATTGGAATTTATGTCAACAATTGATGGTCCATCAAGGTGCAGCTTTTAATGAAAGTCTCCATAAGCATATTAATAGTACACACTCTGACACGAGATTTAAAGTATGAAAAGGAGAAGTCTGAAGAGTGTATAAATTCTATCAAACAGTTTGATTCTAAAACAGCATCAATAGTAATGATAGTACGGTGAATTGTACAATTATAGGACACTATGAAAATTCAAATGTTTACAAATTAATTTCTTATTTACTAAATTTCATTATACATAACCAAAATATGGAAATAATTTCAGACTAATGTGATCACCTTGTGATTCACAAGTATAGGCTGATAATCAGTGATAACCGTATAAGGGCTAGCATCCAAGCTAATAACATTGATAAAATTGACTGGAATTTAGGCTAAATATAAATTGCGACACAGTAACGAGTGAGTTGAATTCGCACAAAACCATGATAAATGTGGACCCCATTTGATTTTGAACCACCCGACGAACTCACCCAGTTTACGGATATGCAGGGGACATCCCACGCTTCATCCAACAACGCATCCCAGCATATCTTGCAAAGAGTGTCTACTAGTGTAGTCATTACACATTCGTAACACCAGTCGGGTCCTTGATGTATGGATCCGAAAGGCCAACAGGTCCTCCGTGATTGTCATGAGTCAGGGGCCAGATTTCGACTGTTCAACGACACCCACGTTCGGCGCGACCTCGTGACCCAGATTGTCCGAATCTGTGGGACTGGAAAAACTTAAAGTGACGTTCCCTACATTTCTGTAGCAAACTTTTTCTGTAGCAAACTGGAGAAACCAAATCCATCACTGACATTTTCCAGAAACAAATTCCAGGTAGCCGAGGACCGACCTCGTGTTACAAAGTTGGAGAGTCTAATATAAGGGCGATAACTCACAATCAACAGTTACAATAAAACTATAATCATGTCAACATAAGAAAGCGACCTTGTTGATCCTCACATAAACTTAATTATGGTAACCCTAATTTCCTTTTGTATTTGGAATTAAGTTTGTGTTTGGAATAACACTGAGTTAATATGTATTAATTTGGAATTAATGTGAGTTTACTTGTATTTGGAATTAATGTGAGATTTTTTGTATTTTCTTACGAAGTAGGCTACCATTTGCAAATTGTCCGGTAATGAGTGAGTGAATGCATGAGTGAGTCACTCAGTCCATCCGAATCATTTCGTCGGCAAAATAAGGAGAACCGTTGACATTAAAACTTAATTTTTGGCATGAACGTGCATTAGGGCATAGTTACCAGCAAGTTCTGAGCTGACCGAATTCTCATGAAAATTTGATTTATAATTATTCTTTTATTATTTATTTATGGCTCAGCGAGTGCACTGTCATGCCCATCGGGAACCCTTGGCTGTATGTTTCACTGTGACTTTTGAAGGTTCGCTGATACGGCATATCACGTTGAACACACCGGTTCTCGTATGGCCTCGTGCTGTACTGCTGGGCTGATAAGTATCCAGAGTAATAGGAACTGAGGGCGATAATAGTTGCTACGCTAATATGACTCACCAGCGGTGACATCTGGGAAAGTTAATAGTACCCAATATCAATTAGAGTCTGCTATATAAATTCTCTCACGGTACCACATAGGGCCCCCAAGTCATCTCTCGAGTACACACTCAAATCATATCAAACCCTACTTCGTAGTCACATTGCCATGTGGAATTAAAGTTATTTTATATCATGTCAACGAACATTGTGTCATGTATTTTGACATTCTGTTATCAACTCCGTTACCCTTACTCAACTCCGTTACCCTGACTCAACTCCGTTACCAGGACATAAATTACAGTTTCCATGGTAGACGTTTCAGAGTTCTTTGGAAATATATGTATGGGATATTAGCACATTATAGACACTTGTATGCACTAATAAACTGAAGTATGAGAGACAGCTGAATTTTATTTTAGAAAGGTTGATATGCGAGGGAAAAACCCCAAACATGGTATTACTTTGTTATGTAATCCATAATGACCAAAATCTATAAGTAAAAAGACTTTCATTCGTTGTTAAAATATGCAGTTGAGGTCTGGCGACTGGAAAAATAGCGGGGTCGTGTTAATCTCGACTTGGTAGTATTTGTAAAAATGTTTATTGTTTATATCCTGGTAACGGAGTTGAGGATATACCGGAGTTCATTCCCATCTCAGGCTTGTGTGTCTAAAAGTTTTAGACTTCCAGCTCTGCTCGGTGTTAGCCTCTATAGTCCAATCATCAGATCTTATGAAAATAACAAAATTTTGCAAAACCTCACGGACTAGTTTTGAATAAAAATGGAACCCCAACTTTGCCCGTAGTTAGACTTTCACCCAGTGTTCCCGTGTGGACGGCTGAGGGGTCGTGGCGCTTTAGTGTGACTATCCTTGTGTGACGTTCCTCTGTGAAAGCCGTTGCTATGATGGCTGGCTATCATTTACCTTCGATACGGTGCCCCTGTATGAAAGCCTGAGGGGGCGTGGCACTTTATAGTCTGACTATCATTGCGTGGTGTCTCTGTATGAACGTCGTTTCTCCATATGCTGGCCGCCCCAGCATTTATCTTGGACACCGTGTTCCTGTATGAACGCCTGAACGGCGTGGCATTTTAGTTTGACTATCCTTGTGTGGTTTTTCTGTATGAACGCCATTTCTCCATATGCTGGCCGCCCCAGCATTTATCTTGGACATTGTGTTCCTCTATGAACGCCTGAACGGCGAGGCACTTTAGTCTGCCTATCCTAGTGTGGTGTTCCTGTATGAACGCCGTTGCTATGCTGACTGTCCCAGCATTTCCCTTGGATACGGTATTCCTGCACGAATATCTCCAATGAATGTAGACACAGGGCCGGCGAGTGGGGTGGGCAGTCCAATATGCTCGACACATTATATAATTTGGCAACAGTGATGTAGATGGTAGATGGATACTTGACCAATTATCTGTCTACGCGAAGTGTTATATGCTTGAGATCTGGGGTTGACCCATTACCCCCCTCGTCTATTCTACTAAAGTGGCTAAAATACGGGTATAACTAAAATGATGGTCCCCTTCGAATAGCTAACTGCTAACCGCGAACTGCCGACCAACTTCACGAAGGCGCAGGGGTCTTGGGACTGTATTATAAGTTGTCGAACACCTTCTCCCAGCGATTCATGACGATGACTGATCTTTTTAGATTAAACCACCTTTGTAATAACAGTTCTTTTCAGGTAT
>JAVTVY010055308.1:0-29502 GCA_036873755.1 Hanleya hanleyi
CAGTACCACCCTGGGAAGAGGTCGACTCACATGGGACGGGGGCGAACTCACCCCGGGAAGAAATCGACTCACCTGTGGCGAACGAAGAGATCGACTCACCTGTGACGGACGAAGGGAAAAAAGTGCATGATGCGGGAGTCGGAGAAAAGGGCGACGTCTATTAACAAAGTATTAACTGAGTTGTATTACAAGCCGACCAGTGCAGCTGCCTATAGTGGTGTGGAGGCCTTGACTCGAGCCACCCAAGGTATTAGTCGAAGTGAAATTCGAGCCTGGTTAAAAACTCAAGATACCTACAGTTTGCATCGAGCTGCCCGACGTCATTTTCGCCGGAACCGAGTCATCGTGGGAGGAATCGACGCGCAATGGCAATCGGATTTGGTGGACATGAGTCGATTTGCACCTCAAAATGATGGATACCGGTACCTATTGACGTGTATTGATATTTTATCCAAATTTGCCTGGGTCCTGCCCGTTCGTACCAAAACAGGAGAGAATTTGATACGGGCATTCCAGCAGATTTTCAAGACAGGACGCAAACCTCTTTATTTACAAACAGATGAAGGGACAGAATTTCTCAATCGACCCTTTCAAGCCTTTCTTAAGAAAAAGAAGGTATTTTTCTTTCATACGTACAACGAGACGAAAGCTTCGGTGGTGGAACGTTTCAATCGTACGTTCAAAGGGCGTATGTATAAGTATTTTACAGCCAAGAATACCCGACGCTACCTGGATGTCTTACCTCAACTGGTGCAAGGCTACAATCGGGCTTATCATCGCAGTATCCAACGAGCGCCCCGGGATGTGACAGAACGCAACGAACATCAAGTACGTACTACGCTGTACTCATCATCCAGTCCACCCTTGACGGCCCCCCGGTACAAACGCGGAGATACGGTGCGGATCAGTAAAGTGAAAGGACAATTTGAGAAAGGCTATTTACCCAACTGGAGTGACGAACACTTTGTCATCGTACGCCATAAACCACGACAACCCCACGTCTATGAACTGGAAGATCTACAAGGCGAGAGACTGCAAGGCACGTTTTACGAGACAGAATTACAACCCATAGTGAAAACACCGAAAGATTACTACACGGTGGAAAAGATTTTGAAAACGGAACGTCGACGGGGCATCCCCTATCATTTCGTCAAATGGCAAGGATGGCCTCGTTCCTTTAATTCCTGGGTGTCTGGCCGTGACATGAAACGCCTATAAATTCGAACTGCTAGTACCACCCGGCTTCAGTATAGATGGTGGTACCATGGATAGAGCACGGCTCCCCGTAGTGTTACAATCTCGAAAAGGACAAGTGGGTACTCTCGTGTGTGTCATAGTGCTTGTGGGTACGCTATTTACAGGGGTGTTCTACGATTTGTCGACCGTGTTAGCCTTTTTGAACACGCCGCGTTCTCCATCATCACCCTCCATCACTTCGACGACCACGTCACGGCCACCCAAGACGTCAAGAGTGCGCCACGTATCAACCCAGACCACACCACCGGCTACTCCAGCCATCATCACCACCACTCCATTACCCTTGGCCCGCACCATCGACCTATCCACCACGACGCCCCGTACTACTCCAACCACGCCAGGACGTCATCCTACGCCGTCATCCCTGAGAAGCGCTTCCACCTCATCACCACCCACACCTAGTACCACCAACACGCTGCTCAACCTATTTGCAGTGGATCCCCGTGAATCACCACGTTTACCACCACAACGGTATCCAATCGACTACGATCCCCGGTGGGATCCCCGACAACGCGGGTGGGCTTCTAACCGTCGAGCGCAAATCACCAAATAAAAAAATAAACTATGGATACTCGATGGCAGCATCCATTCACCTGTCTCATCGCTGGACCGACCGGGTGTGGAAAAACACACTTTGTTCAACGTCTCATCCAACATGGAGCAGCCCTGATTTCACCGCCTGTAGCTCGTATCCTGTGGTGTTATGGCGCTTGGCAGCCCGCGTACGAGGCACTGGCCCGTGTCCCAGGACTCACCTTAGTGGAAGGCTTACCCCCTGAAGACATACCCCCAGACACCTTAGTGGTGGTGGACGATCTCATGACGGAAACGGACGGTCGAATTACCCGTCTCTTTACCAAAGGCAGCCATCATCGTCGGTTGAGCATCATTTACATTGTACAGAATCTTTTCAGTAAAAACAAAGAACACCGGAACATTAGTTTGAATGCTCAGTATGTGGTGTTATTCAAAAACCCCAGAGACGCGTCACAAATTACCCACCTCGCTCAACAGATGTACCCTAAGAACACGGCCTTTGTACGAGAAGCCTTTCAAGATGCCACTCAACCTGCTCACGGCTATCTCCTCATCGACTTGAAACAAGATACACCCTCACCTCTGCGATTACGCACCCTCATTTTTCCCGGTGAACTACAGACGGTGTACACCCCCAAATGAGTGAGGAGGAGGATAAAAGAAGAAGACCACGCACTGGAGCCTTCATTCAAGCATCATGTCTGCACGCCTACGCAAGCACGCCGCGGCATTGCGGGTATCCGCAGCGCGCCTCCGGAAGTGGGCCGGGCCCTGGTGCGCGGCGCGGAGCCCGATCTCATCCGGTGTTTGTGTGAAGTGGCCCATAATGTATTAAAAGGCAATGTTCCACTCAGTCCTGTGCAGAAAGGGAAATTGCAACGGCACAAGGCGGGTCTCCGAACGCTGGTCAAGAAGACGAGGAGTAGTGTCAAGCAGAAGAAACAAGTGTTACAGCGAGGTGGATTTCTCGGCGCACTTCTCGCGCCCTTAGCCGCTACGGTACTAGGCCCATTACTCGGCTCCATCTTGGGAGGAGGACGCTAACACCATGGAACATACGAAAAAAATGATGCTGGTCGAACCTCGACTGTTACAGAGTTTACAATCTCCCTATCCCATCCCGGCCACCGTGCAAAAACTCCAGTCTTTGGATGAAGAAATGAATAGTATACTGCAACGTCCATTGCCCGATCACGAGAAAATTCAACTCTACCATCATACGCTGAACCGGTACCAGACGTTTATGGATCAATATAGAGGAAGTAGTACTAGTAGTAGTAGTAGTACACTACCCACCACCACTACCCCCATCCCAGCCTCATCTCTGCCACCACGACCACCACCACCACCGTCATCCTCGGCCTCACCTGAGCTGGAACAGGAAGTATTGGCCAGTGTGCCTAAAGCCTACAAGACCAGGGCCCGTTTATTGTTGGATCGGGTGAAACAGAATGCCGATATGGGTTGGAATGCGGAAGGACACCTACTGATTCGCAACCAAGTGGTGCCGGGGTCTCATATGACGGATTTAATCAACGATATGGTGCGTTCTCGTAAACACTCTAATCCACCGGGCTGGGAAGCCTTTGCTCAGGCGTTAAAAGACATACACACCCCTCAAGAATTGGTAGGCAATAGGGAACGCTGGAAGTGGATGCAAGCCCCTGCTCGACGACGTCTCCCCCATACCTGGGAACGTGGTGAATGGCAACCGCACACGCCACCCACAACACCCGTACGGCGGGATCGTTCTTTTCATCCCTATGCCTCCCCTATACCGACCACATCACAACCACGACGACGGGCACGTATGAAGTCACCGCCACAACGCCGAGTGGCACCCAAGGCCTGGGAGCCCTATTAAAGCCCGGTGCAGAAGCCCGAAAGTTCAGTCGTCATGTTTTACCTGACGTTGCCCAGTAATAGCTCATTCGACGTGTTTCCTGAGAACACCTTGACCCAGTATGTCACGCAATTACCCCAACCGTTACATTTACCGGGACGCTGGGAATGTGGACTGGTGGATATTCAATACCCTTATTCATGGTACAATGTACAAGACGGAGAAGTATGGTACGAAGTGACCTACGAAGATAAAGTCTACAAACTCATTCTCCCCAAGGCCAATACGATACACCGCAGACGTTCATACAGGCTCTGAATGGCTTGATGGAGTACAAGGCCCTAAAGTTCAGCACGGGTGCTGCAACACACCTGATATCCTTGCACATCAGGAGCGAGATATTGTTCGATGTCGACGTACACAACGACAAGAGCTCTATCATGCTGACCGCTAACGCGAATGTGAAACTCAGTCCTATGCTACAGCAAATGTTAAGGATGCCTCACTCCGTCTACAAGGGGGCCACCATTGTCGAGGGGGATTATTTGATGGATATGAAAGTAGGTATGTACGCACTGTACGTCTACTCGGACGCCGTGGACAGCCATATTGTGGGTGATGTGAACACACCTCTGTTACGGGTGGTGCCCATTACCAAGACGTATGGTGAACAAGCCACCGAGAGTTTCAACCATATCATGTACCTGCCCGTACGCCATATCGATATCAGCACGATCACGGTGGATATAAGAGATGACAGGGGACGTCCGATCCCATTCGAACGAGGAAAAGTGGTGCTGACACTTGCTTTCCGACAAGCTCGCTCTCCTCACTTCGTATAATGTACGTGCCTTACCAGTGCCATACGCCCAGCTATGTCGACTACTACAAGAAACAAACGGGAGGAAACTTGCCCGTGTTTAGCGGGGCACGCATGCAACGCGGTCACGGATTGGGGAACATCCTGGGCAGCATTATGAAAACGTTTTTACCCATGGTGACACGGGGTGTGAAAGCGGTGGGAAAACAAGCGGTACGCAGTGGATTACGCGTGGCCGGTGATGTGATGGAAGGCACAGCACCCCGACAAGCTTTGAAACGCCGGGCTAAAGAAGCAGGCAGCGTTTTGATCGCCAAAGCCCTTAAAAGACAAAGACCCACACTGCCCCCATTCATTCAACGTCCAACACCCCAGAGGAGAAGGACTAAGCCCCAGAAGAAGAAGAAGAAAAAGAAGAGACGTACTAGTAGGAGAGACATCTTCGCATAATGGCCTACATTCACTCCGAATCGTGTCCGTCTACCAACAGTGAATTGGATTTGTGGACTACTCCACCCACCCAAACGAGTGTAGGCGAAGGACGTTGGGTAGAACATCGACCCCTGGCTAGCCTGACGGGGGTGGGGCCCGTAGAATTTACCATTGAAAACAAAGATACGGCCTACCTGGATTTAGCCCACACCTACTTGTACGTGAAAGCCAAAATAACGAATAGGGACGGGACGGACATAGCGGTCGATGCGCCAGTAGGCCCGGTGAATCTTTGGCTGCACTCCTTGTTCCAACAGGTGGATATAGGTCTGAACGATAAACTCATCAGTACGTCCACCAATACGTACCCGTACCGAGCCTACATGGAGACGATGTTGTCGTACGGTATTGATGCCAAAGAATCACACTTACAAGCTGAGCTGTACTTCAGGGATAGACCCGGATACCTGGCCAACATAACCGGTGGCAATGCTGGGTTCGAGTCACGCAAAAAACTGGCAGCCAAAAGCAAGTCCATCGATATGATGGGACGACTGCACGCCGATCTGTTCATGCAAGACCGCTACATGATGAACGGTGTATCCATCAAGATCAAGTTGATCCGGTCCTTACCTAAGTTCGCCTTAATGTGCGGTGGCGAGGGCGATATCGATTACCAGATCGTCATTGAAGATGCAGCCCTGTTTGTCCGTACGGTAGATTTGCAACAGGGCGTGTTGCTGGGTCACATGGAAGCCTTAGCGAAAAAACCAGCCATGTACCCCATCCGACGCGTACAGACCAAGGTGTTCTCTGTGCCCACAGGTACGATGATGGCCAATCGTGAAAATTTATTTCTAGGGGATCTGCCTAAACGTCTTACCCTGGCGTGTGTGACCAACACCGCATTCAATGGAAATTGGGCTGAGAATCCGTTCAATTTTAAACATTTCAACATTAACTTTGTGGCACTGCACGTGGCCGGCCATCAAATTCCAGCCCGACCCTTACAACCGGACTTTACTAAGGGAAACTATGTGCGGACCTACCTGAACCTGTTTACAGCTACAGGACAAAACAACCAGGACGAAGGCAATACCATCAGTCGAGACGACTTTATGAAGGGATACACATTGTTCGCCTTTGACCTCACCCCCACCTTGGAACACGATCATCAACTGGCTTTGCTCAAGAAAGGAAACCTACGGTTGGAACTGCGTTTCTCCGTCCCTGTACCCGACACCATTAACGTGATTTGCTACGCCGAGTTTGATAACGTCATCAGCGTGGATCACCAAAGAAACGTGCTGTGTGACTTTGCCACCTAAGATGGATACAGAGCAGCTGATGAGCATACTCCAGCGAGATCCCAAGATCCCCTTTCGAGGTGTGTTTCCACGCAATGTGTTTCCCACTCACTCCACTACCCCAGCAGCCTACATCCTGAATACAGACCCGAGGAGTGGACCCGGTGAACATTGGATAGCGGTGTACGTGGACACCCTAGGTGAAGGGGAATACTTTGATTCCTACGGACTTGCACCCCTCCATGCCGATTTGGTGAAATTCATGGACGTCTCTACGACAGAGTGGCGTTGGAATACGCAAAGATTACAAGGCCCCTTGAGTAGTGTGTGCGGACAGTACTGTGTGTTTTATCTTACTCACCGGAGTAGAGGACATTCACTGCCTACCATTGTACATATGTTTGATGATTATTGTCAAGCCGAAGACCGGGATGTCCTCGTCTATGACTGGACGGCCTCTCGTTTTAATGTGCATGCTCCATTTCTCTGGTTAACTTAATGTACTCTGCGCGCGCATCTTGTTTTATTATTATTGTTATGACGTTGTTGTTCTGACGTTGAATAAAAATGATGATGAAAAAACACAAGGATGGGTTTTGACTTTCTCTCTCTTTTTATTTAAGTCAACAAGCAAGGAGTTATACAACTATAGAATACAAATAGTAGGGGTATGTACACACATAGAATAGTAGTGATTAAGGTACATAAAAGTTTTGTCAGGAGTAGGATTTGAACCTACGCAGGGTATCACCCCACCGGCACTTAATACCGGCGCCTTAGACCACTCGGCCATCCTGACTTTTACAGTTTTTATAACTCGTGACTCCACAGTTATTAGTGTTCCACATTTTACAAGTCCAAGTAGGTAGTGCTCACACCGTCGGCCAATACTTTCCGTTTCGGATAAAAGAAAGTAAAGGCGTCTCGTTGCTGGATATAGGTGCGCATCTGGTGGTCCACCACCCGGAATCCTCGGTTGGTCCCACTGGCACTGGCCTGGCTCTGCAATACGTCCAGGTAGAGAGCTTTGTCGATGGCAGGGTCACGTCGGTTGACGCCTTTACAACTAAACTTGTTGTTTCCATCTCCTCCGTAACAATAGTAGGTCTTGGACGACAGGGCGATCATGGCATCTCCACTCCACTCGAGTTTAAACAGACCCGGCGTCCGCTTGTCGTAGGTGTAGTGGTCGCGTCGAGGTAGCCACAGGTCCCGATCCGCTTCATATTGTTCCCGTAACTCGGGTTTCACCAGGGACTCCCAATCGGCGTTGGAGACGGCCATGTAGGCCGAATCTGTGTCCATCTCCATCAACTGCCAGTCTGAGGAATTAAAATAGACACCCATGAAGTCGTAGAGAAACTGCAACATCCTCAGCTTGGCCACGTGATAGACCATACATCCAATCTGCAGGGGTAAATTGTACCGGATAGTCTTCTTAGCTGAAGTGACTTCATAGGTGTCGTCATCGATGACCTCCACGGATCGAAACAGAGGAGAATTCACTTTTTTGCAGGCTTGGGCAGTCGTACAAATGTTCACGTTGACGTGCTTATCCTGGTTGGTTACCGTTTTTCCATAATAACCATTGCCAGTGAGTTTCCAACATTCAGCCATGATGGCCTGACTCGGGTATTCATCACCTTGACGACGGGCCGCCGTGACGAGCTCGGCATTCTCCGCAAAACAAGCCTCGGGGGCGTACTGGATGACTTGATAGATTTGAGTAATTTCCAAACCGTGCTTCATGTACCACTGCAGTAAGGGGGTGCCCAGCAAGATTTTGTCCGCCCACATACTTCCAATCAACATGCGGCGTGGTTGAGGTAAACACTCGTGTTGCTCTGCGTAGGTGCGCATGGTCTCCCCAATATCATCCCGACCCACCAGCGTATTCTTGAAGATAGGCGGACACTGGGCGAAGAGGGGCTTGAGAGTGTCGGGAACATGCAGGTCGCATTCTACAAAACCGTAGAGCTGCCCCGAACGAATGGCGTCCAACATCTGTGGCAGACTCAGCAGTCGCCGACGACTCAACGGGTACTCACGCTCTTTTAGGAACCGTTGTAAATGGGGACGGGCCTGGCACAGGGTGTGAAATTCACACTCCCACATTTCAATCAAATGGTAGCCTCGCTCTTTCACATAATCTCCGTTGGCCACTACTTCCTCCCGTAATTCTAAGGGTGTTTTCCCGCGTCGCTCATTAAAACGACCCGCGCTGAAATGACATTCGTGGCCGTGCCAGTAACAGCCATAAAACTGGAAAACAGTGGGTGTTCCTTGTACAAGGGCAAACCCATCGACGGGGAGACGCCGATCGCCTATCCGCTTCTCAGTGGCGTTGGTCTGGTGTCGTATATAAATACCCCGTCGATAGGCTTCCCACTCCAACCACTGGTCGGCAAGATGTTTGTGAGGCAACCGTTGGGGAGTAAAATGACGCCCTTCCGCCAACCAACGTGTATAATGACCACTGGGCATAGGTTGGGCGAGTGACCACAGGTAGAGGGCATTAGCATCAAAGCCAATGATTTTGGCAACGGGTTTTCCACTGGGGAGAGTCGTGACATCCTTCTCGTGGTAGCGGTGAAAAATAAGACTGGGCCCGCCCACAATGTTATCTTTCAGACAATTATGCATGTCCGCATCTTTCTGTTGTACCAGCGAAAAGTAAGTGGAACACTCTTGAAACAAATGGCGAAGGGCCAGCCCCGGTAAACTTAAGCACTCTTTAAAGATGTCCACGTGCATTTGGCGTTGAAAAAGTTGCACCATTTTCTCGGCCGCCTCTAGGAAAGGAACCACATCTAGGTTGTTGTACCATATGAGGAAATCTTCCAAGGTCTGCATATGTTCATCGTTCCATACCTGCTGTAGTTCACGGTACGTGTCTTCCGGACATTCCACTTGCTTCAAATCATCAAAGAAGGCGTGCCGAGATGGCAACTGTGTTTCCTGCAAACGGTCGAGCGATGATATATACGTGTAAGGAAACCTCCCTTTGGTTTGTGCACAGTTATAGGCCTTGACCCACTGATCATAGCTACAATTAGGAGCTAGGTAGTTGCGCACGTCCAGGAAATGCAGTGATGTAGTAGTGAGGGCCATATGATTATTGATCTTCTTGATCACCGACTTGAGGGTATCGGACTGGGCCAAGTAAGGGTAGAGAAATTCCTTCACCATGTTCAAATCGTAGCGTCCCGAATTGAAGCCGAGCACCGGTAACTGACTTAGGTATTGTAGGAACCGTAACTTCAATTTCTCCGCATACGGTTTCGGTAGAGGAACATCCTGCGACTGCACAGGCTGCGACTGCAGGGACTCGGACTCACACTCGGACTCGGACTCTTCATCATCGCTGAACGCTACACCCGGTACAGGAATGCGGTCGTCCAGTTGGTCCAGGACGTGCTGAAACTTCACCACCAACAATGCCGTACTAGCCGCACTGACTTGCTCTAAATACTCCATCATGCGGGTAATCAACTCATGGGAGTTCCCCGTGGATACGAAACACACCGGAGCAGCGTCATAGCCAGGTACGTTGCTGGAAATACTGACACTCAGAGGAATATGGCGCTGCGTCCACTGTGTTTTGGCAGAAAACAGGTCCATGGGCTCCAACAGGGCCTCAAAATCATAACACGCCCGGTAGGGGAAATAACGGTCCTCTTCCGGTATGATGAGTCCCTCATCGGCCAGTTCCTGGAAAATAGTAGGCGTATTATGATACACTCCACCCGGATAGACTCGCTTCACACTGTTGTCACAGATTTTCTCGTGGCGATGTAAGGCGCGAGAGTATTTAAACACCCGATGGCATTGGGCACAACTGAAAGACTGAGCGTACTGGCTCATATTGGAGATCAGCGAAAAATGACTCATGCCATTGTGGTCGAATACATTCACTTTCATGGTAGCAGCATACCGTTCTGTGGATCGCCGAACCAATTCAGCCACAAATGTATCGTCATCCTCCCGTCGTAATCGATAGACAAAGATATTAATATGAAACAGGGACTCCACGTCATCCAAATGCTTGAAGGGGACACCTCGGAAGTGCCGCTTATCCATGTCTTGCTGCTCTAAATATTCTTCCCAATACCCATCGGCCACTGTGTCACAACTCTGGGGGTCACACTCGTCCACATGCACGGCCAAACATCGAAACAGACATTTCCGGTCTTTGTAGGACCCATGACTCCCTGATGTTAATGCATACAGGCCGTGTCGATGAAGCAACCACGGAGGCAGTAGTACAGGAGCTCCGATAGGATGATCTCTCATTTTCGTGACGAAAAATGTGACGTTAGTCACCATTTGCACCAACCATTGGGTATTGGGACGTTGCAGGCGGGCCCATTCCAATGGATCCAACGTAGTGAGTTGCTCGACCACCGGCTCCAGAGAAATGGCATCCGTGATGGTGAATGGCTGGTCAAACACATACGAATTATTACTCGGATAGAAATACCGCAGCTGGTCCGTCTTTTTGTGCCGTAAGATATACCCAAATGTCACATTCAATTTGAAGGCAGTGACCTGATCTTTAAAAATGTTGTCGGCGTAAATAGGAAGATACGTGAGGTCCTCCAACCGAAAATTATACAAGTCCAATAGACGACGGTCACGGTGGAAACAATGGCGTATGGTAGCCCAGTGACGTTGATAAATGTCCCTGACACGCTCATCTTCAGGCAAGACTTCAACCGGAGGTACTGCTGGATCAAAGGGAAAATCTTCTCCACGTCTCATGCTTTTCGTCTTATTACAAGCGGCTAGGCAGGCAGGAGGACTGGTTGGCAGGCTGGCTGGCTGGCTGATCAAGTCAGGTCAGGTAAGTCAGATTGAATACACCCTTTCCCTAAAAAATCAACTCCTTTTATACATTTTACTACTCGCGGCCATCTTTTCCCACCTCCCACATGGCGGCCATCTTGTACCCACCTCCCACATCTTGGCGGCCATCTTGTACCCACCTCCCACATCTTGGCGGCCATCTTGTACCCACCTCCCACATCTTGGCGGCCATCTTGTACCCACCTCCCACATCTTGGCGGCCATCTTGTACCCACCTCCCACATCTTGGCGGCCATCTTGTACCCACCTCCCACATCTTGGCGGCCATCTTGTACCCACCTCCCACATCTTGGCGGCCATCTTGTACCCACCTCCCACATCATGACACTCGCGGCCATTCTTCCCACCTCCGCCTCCATGGCGCTATCTGCACCCCACCTCCCACATGGCGGCCATCTTGTACCCACCTCCCACACATCACGCATGCGCACACCGCCCCAATACCGCCCCAAAACCTACACTTATGACGTCACACCAGGTTCTGCGCATGCGCAGTGGGGAGCCAGCGGTACAATTCGGTCTTTGTATACTACTATGGGCCATATGCAAACATTGGTTATCTCAAACCCATAGGCCGTTGTAAGATCACGAGGTCGTGGATAACAAATTTATTTCCAATCAAGAAATCATGTAAGTGTAATTGGTTTCTCACAATCATGTATGAGTAATTCGGATAGAATAGGGGGACATTCATTATGTCGTCCAGATTAAATCAACTGTAGCAACTCCTGGGATTTCAACAACTTGAACGTGATTTTCTGTGAGGTATTCTTGCTGATTGTACTCGTGTGTTGTCCCAAGTTTTTCTACACATTAGCAGATGGGGGCATTCTCCGACAACTCAACTGAACTGTAGCAATTTCTTATGCTGTCAACTTAAGCAAACGGAACGATTTATCTGAATTCACCAGTGTGCAGTCTATATAATGTTTTTGTTGTACAAACACCGACCTCTGGAGATTACAAACAAGGGCGGAATAATTCTATTTGCTCTAATATAGCAGGCTTGGAAATTGGAAAACTGTCTCCCTTGTGAATGGTATGAGAAGATGTGTAAATTCATCACGAGGCGTATCAATGTTAAAAATTACTCGAATCATATTAACACAGACCTCTCGACAAACCGATTCGAACACGGTTAAACGAGGGCGGAATAATTCTATTTGCTCTAATATAACAGGCATGGAAATTGGAAAACTGTTTCCCATATGAATGCTATGAGACGATGAGTAAACTTATCATGAGGGGTATCAATATTAAAATTGAATATAAACGTCCCACAAATTATGGTATTTTGAGCACAGAAACTGAAGATTCTCTGTGCAAGGCGGGCTAAAAAACGATAAAGTGTTATGTATACGTTAGTAAATATGACGTTAAATATCGTTTCGAACATCATCTTTCACTCTTGAGATAAAGAGCCGAGGATTGTAAATGTCTCTGGGACGATAACCACACAGTTTTTCTCGTATCAGTTTGCAAGACAGCACCAAAAGCCAAAAATGGAATAGAAATACTTGTTGGCATTCAGTTGCGTGCCCTGTATAATCCATCGCATCGTGCTGCGTACCTTGTATAATTCTTCCATTGTGTGTCGTGTTTCGTATGAATCATCGCATCGTGCCGCGTGCCTTAAGATAATTCGTCGCATTCAGCCGCGTGTTATTCCTCCCATCGTGACGTCTGCCGCATATAATTGATCGCACCGTCCCGCGGGCCACGTATAATGCATGTCATCCTGTTCCGAGTATAATTAATCACATCGTGACGTGTACCGCTTGCCCAGTATAAATCATCGCCTTGTACGGCGGTACTTGTATACTTTATTTCGTCGTGCTGCATGCGTCGGGTAATTGATCTCATCTCTCCACGCGCCTCGAATAATTGTTGGCATCGTGTATCACATCGCATCCGTGTCCCACCTCGCAATGTGCATCGCATCGCAATCGCGTATCGTATTGCGTTCTCGACAATTGCATCGTGCGTCGGATGGCATCATCATCGCCCATCTCATAATGTATCGCATCGTTTCCTCGCCAATCACATCGTGCATAACAATACATTCTCTCGCCCATCTAATATACTCACGAAATGCGTGTATCGCATCGCATCCTTATCCATCGCATCGCGTATCGCATCGACTCTCGCATAATTGTGTCATAGTTATATGAAGACAAATACCGCATCATATGCTCAGGTCGACAAATGCCATCATAAAGACGCATATAGTGATGACATTCAAGCTTCGAGATGACTCAAACTAGCCTATGTTTACGTATACTACGATTGTCTTTTTTAAATCGGTGCTAATGCTGTTATATGGAACAGGTTTTTGGATTATGGACGCCGATATTCTTTAATGGACGACGGCTGAATTAGGAATGACGGACCAGACGCTTGTAATTACATGGTTTGATGAAATAAAATAAACGGTACATTATTGGCATTATTCAGCCCGCTGCACTGTTAGAAGGATTGGGTCGAATCGACCCAAAAAATACTAGTCGAATTCGACCCAAAGATATTGGGTACAGACATGACGGACCCAAAGTTGTTGGGTCAAAAGTTTTGGGTCGATTTGACCCAAAATCATTGGGTCGGAATTTTTTGAGTCATTCCGACCCAATGAATTTGGGTCGTAATGACCTAAAAAATACTAGTCGAATTCGACCCATATTCACTGGACGGCATTTTTTGGGTCGTAATCGACATGGATATTTTGGGTCGCCCTTCGCTGAATTCAAGCAAAAAATTGGCATTTCAAGGAGGGCAAAATGTGATGCACGGCCTGGAGATGTATGGCTCTGCATTTAATGAGCGAATTGATTCAACGCTGATAGACTATCCACCATACTACTTTGTACTAGGGTCGAATCACAAGACTGCTAAATGACAAGAAAAAGACTTCAAATTTTAATACACATGTGAAAATATATTTTCAATAAGTAAAGCATTGATTCATCTTAATTTAAGGATACCTCATGGATGTCATCACATTTTCACATGTATTATACATGTATACATGTAAATAGCTCAAAGATGCATATAACAAAATCACAGACTTCACCAAAGAGGCTATAAAGGTACATCTATAAAATTATATCCACTAATTCATGGTGTGAGAAAACGTGTAAAACAGTGATGGCTCTCAGTGTGTCCAGAACTCTCCAGTTCATCACAAAGATATAAAAAACAAATTACGGCACAAATCAAACAGTGATGGTTCAGTCTGTCCACAACTTGCCAGTTAAGGGGGTGACATATGTTCAGCTACCTTTTTTCATAGAATCACAGGTGATCTGATTACTAAACAGGCGATACAGTTGGTGGCCAATATCATATACCAAAATGTTCTCCAAGTATCACACTTCTTCACAGCAAGCACAATTCGAATGAAGAATCACAGTTCATGTACTTGTAAAATCACAATTGGAATGTGTTGTTGCACAAATGGAGTTAATCGTAGTGCTCCAGAAATTACAAAAAAAACAACTGTTTCTCAATGACTTTACGCGAAGTAAAAATATCACTGGGTTGATACAAAAATCCAGGAATGAAAAAGATCATTGCTCATGCAATTTCATATGTAGTACAACTACACATCACAGTGGGGAAAGCTCCATCCATATTCATTTGAATTCCAAAGCAGCATGTGCCCCTTATTCTCAACTGTCAATGCCCAACTTCCTCAAACATTCTCGGACACGGATTTGAGGTCGCCTCATAGGTAATCCCAGACAACTCAGTTGGAATAACTCCAAGACTGCTGACACATGTGTGGAGTACTGGACATTCAGCACAAATTAGTATGCCAGTAGGACATACAGGGCTTTGGAGATGCTCGAACAGGCAACCACTGGCACTTAGTCGACATAGACCAGAATCTTGGAGATGTCGCTGGCCGTCCCAAATACCATGATGAACGGATGGTGCCGATCAGCAATGGCATCTTGAAATCTCCTCTGTGGTGGTGTTTGTTCCGCAACCGTCCATTAGATATCGGTGGGCATCCCCGTCTTTCTTGGATGTGGTTGGAAGAAGATACACCAGGCCTGTCAAAGCTCCGATCAGGTTCACGTCTAAAACATATGAATACTCAAAATATAACCTTGGTAAAACAAGTAGCGGTACATTTTTAAAAAAATTTACGGCAATATTATAAGGCTTCAAAACACATTGACAGAGACACGCTACAAGTACATGTAACATGTTCACCCAAGGATATGTACAAAATAACTAGCCAGATCTTCATCTACATGTACTACAGAATTGTGGAGACTGAAATGTTGTGTTAACAGAGAGTGTGTACAAGAACACACTAGAAAATTGATATTAATGAAAACCCGAGGGTTCAAGTCCCCCGACGTTGGAAAAGGGAGGGAGAGAATTTGGCTTAATGTCACACTCAAGTTTGTTTCACTCATATGGTGACAGTCAGTTTGGTTGGTGGAGGAAGCCGGAGTACCCGGAGAGAACCAGCGCCTTCGGCAAGTAACTGACAGACTTTCACACATGGACCAGCTGGGCTCGAACCCGTGCCGGTTCAGCGGTGTGAGGCTAGCGGTCACCAGCGAAGCACCTTAGACCACTTGGCCACCGAGGCCCCCCCCCCGACGTTGGAACAATTGATTTGACTTGGAACCGTAACTTTCGGTACCCGGCATGCGGAGCAAACCCAAGTGAGATCCAGAGGCAAGGTACCCACAATTATCGAATTTGTCCTAATCCGGTCAGGATTTCAGAAAATATTGTATGAGAACAAAATTTTAACTTGGCCCACAGGTGGCGCCACCTATAGGCGGGTCAGCATGAAAACAATTCCAAGTGAGATCTTGCGGCAAAGTACCCACACACAAAATTTAAAAAGAATCTGTTCAATTTTTCGAAAGTTATTGCCTGGAAACAAAATTGGCCCCCAGGTGGCGCCACCTATATGCGGATCAGCGTGATCTTGGGGCAAGGTACCCACATACCAAATTTGAAAAGAATCCGTTTAGTTTTCCTGAAGTTATTGTCCGGTTTCCGGACACGGACGGACGGACCCCAATACTATAGTCCCCCTTTAGCCCTACGGGCGTCAGGGGACAACCATACTGTTAGTGATACAATAAAATTGATTAGTTAACCTACCCATGTTGAAATTGAGATCGGTGTTCAAATATGGAATCGTGGCCACCAGTTTGACCAAGGGATGGCTTCTTGGACAGGAAGTTGCCTTTGTACATGTTTCGTCTATAAGCTGACCAAGAACGGACTCTAGTTTGGAGCTGAATGTCATGTAGCCAGCCACCTCTGGGGTTACGAGTGGAAATTCATTCAGCATCTGAAATAAGAAAATATCAATGTTAAGTAAAGCCTTACACCAAAATACAGGCTATTCAATGTGATCTGGTAATTGTGATCAAATATAAATATGCTAAAAACAACCATAATATGCATCATTAAATCCTTGGCTTTATAGGAAGTAACAATAATTGACATACACACACATGATAAAAATGAGCATGTAATCAATGTAAATAAGCCGGCCTGCCACGGTATCACAATTGGACCGTCCCATAAGAAATTAACAATAATGAACCATACAATGACAAAATAAGACGAGCTGCTCTGACATGTGTAAAATAAACAGTTTATTTTACACGTGTCAGGACAGCTGGTCATAATAAACACACAAATATAAAAATAAAGGTGTAAATAACTACATGGTATGCTCTTACAACAGCAAAATTGCCTGTAGATAATACATGAATATGTATTATAATGAGATCCACAATAATTCTTATGCATAAATCACAATCAATAAGCCGGCCTAGCTTCCGTTTGACCTTTTTGCTATTATTTAGACTGTTGCACGGTTTTGAGCAAGTAAGAGGAAATTGACGATCCTGGGCATTATGCACGAGTCAAACGAAGAGTCCCCACCCCCCAACCTCGGGCAACGGTCGGGCTTAGTGGGGGATTACCTGGGGCTTCACAACATGTTTACGCCCCAGAGAGTGACGCTTTCACACGTTTTCAGTCCTGTTTATGTTGGGATTCAGTTAATATTTCTTTTACCTAGGGATGGGACGTAAATTGTATTTGGTTGAGGTTTAGGTGGGGATTCACTTCAATGTTTTGCCCTGGGGCATTGAAGCATTTTAACAACTCTCATTTGCTAAGTCCCCAGTAAACCCCGAGGTTGGGGGGGGGGGGGGGTGTTGGTTTCGCTTGACTCGTGCATTATAATAACTAATTTATGCTTATAAACTTACTAGATAAAAGGAGAACTGTATAAATATTATAGTAACATCCACAGATAGTTGTAATTTTGTGTATAAAAGACGTAATCAGTGTATTTAAGCCGGCCTGCCACGGCCAGACCGGCCTGCCACAGGCAATTCCCCCTTATCGAACCCCATACTCACCTCTGAACATGTCGGCCTAGCCCCAGCAGGGACCTAATGATAATGACAGTATCATTAGGTCCCTGCTGGGGCTAATGTCGGCCATAATCTTTTGTACTGGTCAGCTGGTCAGCGACACAAAATCAGTTTCATCTTGCAAGTAAATATTCTGCATGTACAAAACTATGATTGTTGTAGAATTTTGGATAAAACCAGAAAACTTGACGTGAACAGCGAAGACCGAAGTGGCAACAGAAAAGTCAAATATGGCGCCTGAGTCACGTGATTACTTTTTTGTTCGGGGGTGCCCGTTTTGTGTTCGGTGGTTTCCGACGTTAATAAAACAATAGGATCAGGCCAATCGGATTTTAAAGGCACACAGTCGATCGTCTAGCCTCGCCAGGGTCAGGTTATTTAGGCGATCCCGACTGCTCCCTGTAATTAGGAACCCGTAGTTAGACCCCGGCGGTGACCGCTCGCGCCTGAACAATTGTATATATTAAAAAAAAAAAAAAAAAAATGACAAGTGGAGTAAGTTTCACATTCTTTTTGCATCGACCACGTCGACCTTTGCGCAGAATATAGGTGGACACAATGAGCGCATTTTATTTCCTGACAAACTACATGTAATATTATGAATGCGTACACATTTTTAAATGCTTGGAAAATAAATAAGTTAATCACTGCCAAAACACAAGTCTTCTCCGTGACCGTGTCTGCAGGGAATATCCAAGCTCATGATTCGGACTTCCAGGGGCATCTCCGAGGGATATCCAAGCTTACGTTCCGCTATTATGATCCTGGCCCCGACAGATCGGCCCCGGGGGCCAGATATCAAACTGCGTGATGATCCCTCGTTTTATATATAAGAGTCCTACCAGGGGACCTGTTTTGTATACATGTATGCCGGTTTAGTTATTCTTTTTAAAACATGTCAAAATGGCCAGTGATAAATCAGGCCTTACTATTTCAAAAATGACAAGTGACTGATTATCTGCTATAACCTGGATTGGAATTTTAGTTGGAGCAGTAAAGCAGATCAGTTAGAATATGCATGGTTGGAAATCTGATCAAGAGAGCAGGGACCGCGGAGCCCGCAATGTTATAATGTTATAAGTCCTATATTAGATAGCACCAGCCCAACATTTAACATGGCCGGTATACAGATCAGCCTTCCCTCCCCCACATATGTGCTCCGCGGCTCATGAAGAGTATTCAGATTTAGTGGTGGTGACTAAGAAAATACTAGTCGTCAATCTTGACTAGGAAATTTCGACTCTTGACTAGGAAATTTCGACTAGTGTTTTTCTAGTCGGGTACCTGTCGACCAAAAAAAAGTGGTCGGTGCGACCAGATAATTCTAACGGTGTAAATATGTGGTGGGAGTAACACACTAGTTGACCAATTAGGATCAATGCTAATCACCAAGATTTTAACCCAAGAATATTGGGTCGGGGAGCGACCCAAAAGAGTGGTGACCTAATAATGTTGGGTCAAAATAGTTGACCCAAAATTTCTGACTAGTATTTTTTGGGTCGGAAGCCCATTGACCCAACATTATTGGATCGGTCCGACCCACAAATTCTAACAGTGTGGACACTGATGTATTCTCGCTTAAACGAAAGAGTGGCAACAGTGTAAAATCGTCTGCAACTAGATATATCTGAATATGGTTTGCCTAAGATTATGTTATGAATAACAAGACGAGAGCTTTGGTGTACTTGCAGCTGATGGGCAAAATGCGTGTAGACTATATGTCTAAATACTCCAACGCTGTCAGCTATTGGGGAATTGACGTCCACACCAGTGACTGTAGAAGAATTGTGCTGATCAATCGCTTATCTTCTGTCCTCTTTTCCTGTTAAAGGTTCAGAAGCAAGGTTCATGTGTCCTAGCACAGGGTAACAAAGCATCTTTTACACCGGTAGACACAATGTGGGGATTAGAATGTGGGGATTACACAATGGCTATGTGACACTAATATTACAGAGCATGTGTTAGGTGGGTTGAAGAAAACGGGTTGCATGACGATGGATTTTCAACTACATCCATCCATACATCCATCCACAGTTTTGTTAATTTACGAGTAATTGTGTCTGATACCCACATGCTCCTCACTTGGTTGTTGTGTACATAATCGGAATAAAAACGTCAGGTCCAACATTTTTCAGCTTGTAATTGTAAATTGTAAATCCCGAAAGTAAAATAATTGAAAGAATTGAATTGATTTCTATAATAGGTTATTGTCATATACACTGTTTGAAAAACCAGAACAAATCTAACTCAGTCTGACCAGATCATATATGGAACAAGCATGTCAAATTTTAGATGCGCATGCTCGATACTTTTGTAGAAAATATTCAGTTTTTCACCAAACGTAAGCGAGAAAACAAAAGCGAGGAATCGGCCATTCAATTTCCACACCTGTGCCAGAGATTGCGGTAACATCATACCTAGATTTAAAATAGCTCTAGTTGAAATTAATTTGATTCTTCACAAGGAGAATTGTCGAATATCTTTATATACACCTGCGCAAAAAATAATCCACGCCGGTTCAAATTGAAATAATCAAGAAATTCTTTTTGAGCACTTGTGGGAAATCTTGGCTCGCAGAGTGACAGCTGGGACTCCTGCAATACAATACACATAAAACAAGACTGACCCAAGCACTCCATAGGAAATGGGGCCGTATTCAAATGATACAGATCCGGCGGTTGATTCCCAGTATGAGAAGACACGTCGAGAAAGTCGTCCGCGTATGAGAAGGGTACATCAGATACTGACAAGGCACTGTAGCATGGAGGTGTACAGGACGATTGTTACTTTGTGATCAGCTATATCATTTTTCCCACGGTGGATTTGCTGGAATTGACATACTTAAATCATCCATGATTTACCCCATTTTCAGCCATTGTCTTGCTATGCTTATAAAGTTCTGATTAATGACAAACAGTGTTGTTTTTTGTCTCTTTATTAGAGAAGCAGCGCATGTCGGTTTAGTTGATGTCTAGATACGCACTGTCTAATCGAGTAATTAGCAACTGTACATGCTTAAGCAACAAACATTTTGAGAAAATAGGGTTGTGCTTAATTTGGCTCAGGTGTATATATAGGTCTTTCCGTTAGTAGGTTTATTTGAATTCGGGATAAATTTGCGGTAAAGAATACGCTTCAATGTCGGAATGTTAACCCTATCTGGCCTGGGGAGAGGGAGAGGGGTCAAAATGGCCCCCTACCAAACTTTCTGTGCTATCTCCGGAACGACAAAAAATGGAGAGCTGAAACTCCGTGACTTTATAGTTTATCATATTGGGGTCATTTGCATGACCCCCGAGCAGAGGATCATGGATAAATTCAAGATGGCGATCACGTGGGGTACCAGAAAAGTAAATTTTTTTCGTCATATTTCTTCAAAATTTCTGCTTTTCCGCGATGAAAAGTGGACAAAAACTATTCTATTTCACATCACATTAATATTTACTAATTTATCATACAGTTTTTGTGGAGAAATTGCATAAATAAAAATTCGGAAAATCTTACCGAAAAATCTACCAAAAACGCCGTTTCTGGAAACGACGTCACTGTGACGTCATCGAAGCGGCCATCTTGGATTTTTTTTAACTTTCTGGTAGAGCTTGACCCAAGGGTATGGTGTGGTAAGTTTCAGCCCCGTAGCTCAAGGGGTAAGAAAAATAAATAGGGGGGGGGGGGTGGCATTTCGCCCCCCCTCCCCCTTCTCCCAGGCCAGGATACGTCCCAAAAAGCCCAGGCCAGATAGGGTTAATATAGTACATATCTGCCGTACTCAACGCAAACAAAGCTCGGCGTCATCACTGTCTGATAGCATCGCTGCTGTGTGTCAGCAAACGATTTTAGACCTACAACCGTGGATGCATATGAGTGTCTGAGATTGCCGAAAATTAAAATGAAATACATATGGCAATGTAATGTAACCAGTGCGCAAGAATTGGATGTTGCTTAATCAGTAAATTAGCAATGTTTGTTTGTTCAGAGATGGATATACCTTGAAATCGGAGGTGAGTTCCTATTAAACCAATATATAATGAACGGTTCAAAATACAGCGGATAATATCAGAGAATATCACAAAGGAAATTTATTGAAGGATTCTTTATGATTTATAGGATGTGGATTGTGACTAAAGTTTGTTGTGACTAAACTATGTATACCTAAACCTTGATATAAGAAGAAATGTATTGATTTTGAGATCAGATGTCACGCCCAGTCACCGAAGCCCAACGAGTCAATTTTGTATCGTTGCAATTGATGCCTACAAAAAAGTCTGAACAAAATCTTCCCCATATTGGGACATATCATGAAGCTTCATTTCTTGGTAGAATCAGCGGGGAGCAAATGTAACTTCATAGTTGAATAGCAAGTGAAGATTTTGAATCCCTTTCGCTCTGGTTTACCCCCGATTACGCCCCACAACATTGTCACGGAAGCTGAGCTCGCATAGGAGACGGCCAGACACACAGAAACGTTTACTACAGTTTTTGGGAGAGTCTACTATAGTGGTTTCTTAGGAATGAAACATGATTGAAAAATATGAGAACAGTCCCGCGCTTGTGCACATCTTCGCCCCTTGTGACTTCGACAAATACGGCTAGTACAGCATGGCTTATTTGAGCATTTTGAAATTTGTGTTTATAAGCTATGCTGATAAAATTGTGGATACACATTTATTAGGTTCATCACGATATTGTAGCATCGCATCAAAGTGAGTTGATACACTGAACTTTGAGGATATTTTAACCCTATCTGGGCTAGGTTTTTTGGAACCTGTCCAGGCCTATGGGGGGAGGCTGCTCCCCACCCTTAATTATTTTTAGTCCTTCAGCTAGGCGGCTTACACTTACCACACTATATCCTTGGGGCAAGCTCTATCAGAAATGTAAAGAAAAAACTTTTTTTTGGTAGATTTTTCGGTCAAATTTTTCGAATTTTTTATTACGGTCATTTCTTCGCAATAACTGCATGATAAATTAGTAAATATTAATATGATGTGAAATAAAATAGTTTTTGCCAACTTTTTCTCACAAAAAAAGTAGAAATTTTGAAGAAAAATGACGAAGACGTTACTTTTCGAACGTGGCCGCCATTTACCCATGATCCACTGCTCGGGGGTTATGCTAGTAGGCCTAAAATGATCCCAATATGATAAACTAAAAAGTAACGGAGTGTCAATTCTCAATTTTTGCCGTTCCGGAGATAGCGCAAAATGTTTGGTAGCGGGAGCCATAATGGCACCCCTAGGCCTGGTAGGATTAAAGGATTTTCGCTGACCGCTGTAAAAGTGTCCAAGACAAGCACCTCAACTCAAAGTTTCTCAAATATGGCGATACATATCGCATTGTGATTGCGAAATACGAGCGTACATGTCCCGAGCAAGATCTATGGCGTTACGTTTCGTAACTGGTGCCCAATTTCAATTAATCCGGGGCTATGGGCCGTACATGTATGACCCCATGTACAATGTACTTCAAGAGCATCATGGTATTCATATAAACAGCCACAATCAAAGCTTGATACATCAATCTCAAAGTAACGACTTTACAATGACATTTACATGGATTAAGAATACTGTTTCGATATTTTCGGAACTTCATGAAGTCTTGCCCGCATCAATGAAAACTGCTGACCGCTTCTCTCTTGCAGGAAACTAGGCTATGTTTATGTGTACTATGATTTTGTTTTTATTTTGGTATCAACTCTGTTATACGAACAAGGTCTTTGGACTAGGGACGCGGAAATTCTTAAATGGACGACAGCTGAATATTGAATGACGGACTAAACGCTTGTATTCTGTTTAGAACTCGGTCTGAATATCGTGAGTATTGCATGAATCATCAAACTATTGATAATCATTAAGGGAAAGTCTTCGAATGGTCTAACATCAGCCCAGAAGCTTTCGTTTTAATACACGGCATCACGAACGACCATATCAGGAAACCTGGATTGTAATAGACACATCTAAGACCACAAAGGCCATACCGCCACAGATTCAACGATCGGGTGAAGTAGAAGTTGGTGAAACTGTTGATATATAACATTTAGCTTTCTCCAGGACACTCCAATCGAGTATAGCACTGAGCACCGAATATCACTCGTGAGCGTCTAACTGTAATTCAGGGTACAGCTGACGGTGCATACTCAGCCCATGTTGCTATGTCCTGCTTAATTCTAGAAGGATGACGCTACGTGATTTTGAAATACCATGGTCACGCCTGTTACACTTTTCGTTGATTTACCGTTAATGATGAAAGAATACTCCTCAGTTATACGGATTTGACAACGAGAACATCACGATGTCTTCACAGTATAATTGGTTGACCTTTTTCTCTTGCGAGGAACAAGCTTGTGTTTATTAAAATTGTGTTGTATGCCTGCTTAGATTTTGGTATAATCATTTTCTATTTATAAAAAGCTCTATCGATCATTGCTCTGAAAGTTCGGGATGAACAACGACAACAGTTGAATGCCGAACCTGACACTTGTATTATCTTAGAAAATCATTTCTCCGTTATTGACAGGACGAAGGTGTAAGCCAACGAATTACCCGATTTATTCATGCTGTCGAAGACATCAACTTTCGTTTCCGATCCGATCTTCTGAGTACAGATCATGCCTGTTCGGGACCTGTGTTGTGATGTTTCCCAGTGATAAACAAGTCTATATTTACTTTTTGGGGTTTATGAACTGGCAGAGATACTAGGTAATTTCCACCCACCATGGCTGACCCATTTCCGTTTGAGAGAAACAGCTCATAAACAGAAACCGTTGGTGACTCGCTGACTCTATCAGAAACAGTGCAGGGGAGCTGTTGTAATTCGAGTTCGCTTGCAATCCGAATTTGTTTTCAACGGAAATTCACAATCATAGTAAACCAAATGGTATTCTTTATGTATTTGCCCATTATTGCCGAATAAAGTACAGAACATGGTAATCAGCTTTGGATATCATCAATAAATTAATATAACCAAGTGCTATATTGGCGAAATTCGGCCATATGTGAATCATCACAGTAAATCTGTTTCAGTGAATACATGTACATACGAACGCTCAACCTGGTAATGCTGGTGATACCAACTGATGTTATAACATCACGCCAGTCAGCGAGGAGAGCAAGTTTAATTGCAATTTATAGACGATCATGGGTGAGTAGCTGAAACTGATCACCAGTTAAGGATAAAAATTGATCATGCTAGCGTGAATCACGTTCACTCAACTGCTAAATCTCTTGGGAATGCAACAACAACAACTGGCGCTATGCTTGTCAAATAAAAAGTATTTAATAAAAAAAAATATATATAGCAACCGGGTTTTGGTCGATGGGACCGACATGGAAAACGGCAATTGTCAATACTATTTTCGAAATTTTATCATTACATATCATTAGGGCAAGGGCGGGGGAGGGAGTATTGTTCGTGCCATGAAATCCACGACTGGCAAGGTAAGGTATTTTTGTAGGTATGCATATGGAGAGGAGTTAAACAAAAGAAAGCTGCAATATTCAGCATTAAAATAAATATACATACTTAAAGAAATATGCAAGTCTTACAGCGAATATTATATAAGTAGAGGAAAAAACATTTGCTTGGATCACAATGGAATGATCTTGATAAGTGTACATGCTGGCATAAACGTTATTATTCATGGGGTCAACACATTTAAAATTCCTATTGCGAAGTTCTCTCTTGGTAAACATTAACGGCTGTGAAGTTTGCAATATTATTTACATTATTAGACAGGAAAAACTTTTACTGAATAGTGGAAATGGATAGATTACCAACAATTGAAATGAACAGATACAAAGTCGTAGGAAGCGGAGGGGTGGGGGGATGCAGAGAATTGCGCGGACTTTCCACCCCACTCCCACCCTCCGCTTCCACAGGTTTTCAGATCAACAATTCGGCTGACTGAAATATGATCGGTGCTTTAATATATATTATCCACGCAGTGAAGCATGGAAATTATAAGAATATTACAAGTGTATAACTGTGACAATATTTATGCTTACCATCGCCAGTGTAATGATTGTGTACGTTGTTTATTCATCGATAAGTTGTCTGTCAGCAAATTTGTCTCTCAAGACGCATGATCTTTTATTAGACGCATTCTCTTTAATAAGTCTAAAAGAGGTCCAATATGTATTTGAAAATCACGGGAAACGGATTATAGAACTAAAAAAATCCGGAAGCGTGACGCGCCTTTGCCGCGTATCGCTATGATGGTATGTGAGAACATTCCCAGCAAACATGACATCGTCGGCCCGCTGTCGGCCTCCGGGCGACGATGAGTGGCTACGAGCGGCCCGATTTTCCAACAGCGGCCCTCCAGCGGAATGACGTTGCCGGGGGAAAAGTAAGTGGTTCCCTATGACAGTTTTTCTTTGCATCCGGGAACCATGCAAAACATAATTTTAATTCCCGAAATAGTTATTGTAAATGAGCATCAAATATATATTGATAATAAATAAGTAATGTTGGTTGATATTTTACATGACTTTCGCATTTATTTTAAATCAATCCATGCGCCTTTGGTCATTTTCTGCGGAAGAGAATTTCTCGGCATCGTGCTTCCGCCGAATTTTGGCGCTCAATGAAGTTTCAACAGGAAAGCAGACGATTATTGTATCCTTCTGAATCGGTTTGATGAGGCGATACAGTAAGAAAATAATTTCATCTTTTCATACTCTAGGCACCAGATTATCGTTTTAGCATCATATTTGTATTTCGCAGCCATCTATAAATTTGTATCGTTCGTTATATTTTTGTTCAGCTTGCGGTATTGAGTTTGTGACTGCCGCGCCATTTTCTTGTTGTTGTTGTTGGTTACTATCAGCCAGGTATTTGCCAGGATAAGTTTATTGGCGTTTCCTGTGGTTCAGTGAGTCGGGGGTGTTTTCCGTTTTTCTTTTGGGGAAGACCAAAGAGCAATCTATTTACATGAAGAAAAAAAACTTCTGTTAATATGGCATTCAGTCAGTCATATTGGACCAAAAGAAGGAAAATTGTAGCAAAAGTGTCAGAGCACACTACATTCACACAGCTAATGATTCACATGAGATTGGCATTGACAACTCTAATGATGCTGCTGCTAGTGATACTGGTACAAGTACATCACCATTGTCTAATTCATCAGATACATAACAGCCAATTGATCATGATGTTGACCTTGCCATGCTTGAGCCAGGAAATAATAACCATACCAATCAATTTGAAAACACTACCACAGGAGAAGTACAGTTAGCAGATAATCCTGCAGGGGATAACATTATTGCCCCACCTGAACAAGTAAATTTTGATACTGATCAACTTGAAATCGCAGACACGGGGGCTGAATATGAATATTTTGATCATGTTCATGGAGCAGCTCATCTCAGTGATCAAACTGAAAGTGACAGTGATTTGGACAGGACTCTTGGTGATGGTGACCATTTTGATAAGGAAGTAGAGCTATCCAATCAACTAGCTGAATGGGCTTCCAAATTTCAAATTCCGCAAACTGCTATTTCTTCTCTCCTGCAAATCTTGCGTGAGATTCATCCTAATCTCCCAAAAGACCCCAGAACACTACTGCACACAGCAACAAAATACGTTGTCAATGATATTGCTGGGGGTTCATATCATCACTTTGGCATCCGATCAGGTTTATCCAAAGCACTGCCTTCTATAGATGCAGCTTATGCTGATACACAGATTCTCTTCATGCAAGTAAACATTGATGGCCTCCCCCTATTCAAAAGTTCCAATACTCAATTCTGGCCCATATTGGGTAGAATTATCGACCCCTTCGTAACTGAGCCTTTCATCATTGGTCTTTATTGTGGCAATCAAAAGCCTGGAAATGTTGCAAACTATCTTGAGGAATTTGTAACTGAAATGCAATCACTACAGCTGAATGGGCTTCAACTTGAAGGTTTTAATGGTCTTTTGGATGTGAAAATAGCATGCATAGTGTGTGATGCACCTGCTCGTGCTTTTGTCAAGCAGATCAAAGGGCACAGTTGGTACTATGGTTGCGACAAATGCACTCAAAGGGGGGTATGGGTAGGGAAAATGACATTTCCTAGTATCGATTCCCCTTTAAGAACAGATATCCAGTTTGATGAGATGACCGATGAATCTCACCACAATGGACCTTCTCCCTTGAAGGATATCTCAGGTCTTGGAATGGTAACTCAGTTTACACTGGACTTCATGCATCTTGTTTGCCTTGGAGTTGTAAAACGCCTAATCTGGCTGTGGATGAAAGGTCCCATTGTCAACCAATGTAGAATAGGAGCAAATGTAATAAACTTCATATCAGATAATTTACTGACGTTTCGAATTTTCTTGCCTCGGGAGTTTGCTAGGAAATCCAGATCACTGCTTGAAATGGACAAGTGGAAAGCCACAGAATTTAGACAATTTTTGCTATACACTGGGCCTGTTGCACTCAAAGATAAATTGTCTTCTGAAAATTACAAGAATTTTTTGCTACTCTTCGTTGCAATATATTGTCTAGCAAGCCCAGTCTATTGTAGATCACATTGTGACTATGCACATGATATTTTGTGTCTGTTCATTGAACAGTTTGGGGACCTTTATGGGAAAGATATGCTGGTATGTACATGGCCTTGTGCATCTGGCTGAGGAGGTTAGAAGATTTGGTCCATTGGACTCCTTTTCTGCATTTCCTTTTGAAAGTTTCTTGGGTAGAATTAAAAAAATGATTCGCAAACCCAATTTCCCAATTCAGCAAATTATTCGGAGGCTGTCGGAAAGGAAAGTTGTATCAAGTTCCCAGAACTGCACACAGATGGGTGTTCCCAAAAGAAAACATCATCAGGGTCCCCTTCCAATGGAATTTCGCAATTGTAAACAGTTTAAAGAAATTACATATGAAAATCTCTACAGCCCAAGGTGATAACTGTATTCAAGTTGGTTCTAGATATGGTCTCATCAGAAATGTTTTGTCGTCCGATCTCACCACGGAAATCATTTTATTGTTTGAGCCATTCAGGAAGTGGACAAATTTCTTCTCGCATCCTCTAGATTCATCAGATCTTGGAATTTTGAGAGTATCTCAACTTAGTGGCAGGGTAGAAAGAGTAAATCTGTCTGACGTGGCATGCAAATATGTCATGTTGCCATTCCAGGAGGAATTTGTTATCATTCCACTACTCCATCAGTTTCTTTAAATATATGAAATGATCGAGAGTTTTTTATTCTAATTTGAAACTTTCTATAGGTTGAATGATTAACATATTGCTATATTTGATTTTGATTCTAGAAAAATCCTGTAAGATTTGGCTTTTTTGGTCAATGTTTAAATTGATTGCATGCAGGGTGTTTGCAAGGATTCAAAAACTGTCGAAAATCCCATTTTCTCCCTAGGAGATGGTACGATAGATTTTGGCCTATAGGTGGTGCGGTTAAAATCGAAAAAATAAGATGCCCTAAAAATAATTGGTTTTAATGTATCGACAAGAGAAAGTATATGTACACAATATGTGAAAGCTCTTGCTCAACTGCGTTATGATTATAGTTATTACATGAAATTGAAATCTGCAGCATGTGCTATTTCGTCATGTTCATGCAAGAAGGTTCTAAAATCAAGTCCAGGACCCCTTGGATTAAAAATATTTTCCAGCAGTTGGTGGAGATATAATGCCACCACCCATAATTACGAAGTTGCCGCAAAACAAGAGTTTTTTGGGGGGGGGGATGGACGGTGATATTACGGTGAAGTGTCGAAATATGGGGTCTCTATATATAACCCCATGCTTTATATAAATCCACATCAAGGTGAGAAACGGACTTTGGGTGAATCGAGAAATAAGCGGTTTATCGCCAAACAAAATACATCAGCATATTCTACAAGTATCACTTTATATATTTCCGTCGTCAAATTAGTAAATTTGTGCAATTTTTTACCTTTGCTGGGCGATTCAAAATCCAACCAGACTGTCCATCCATCTGGGAACAGCCCGATTATGGCGGGCTTCGTTCTCAATTCTGATTGGTCAATCGCGACAGCTGATCAGT